>PVJH01005153.1:0-49294 GCA_004026705.1 Nesogale talazaci
TATGTGTAGAAGACATTGCATAGTCATGAGGGTATTCAGACATTGGTTAAAAAGAAGCGCCCCAAACGTGGACCAGCAGTCACCAAAGGGCCAAAAGCCAGACTCTCAAACCATGACATTACTGGGGTGGGGAAGGAAGAGATGTGTCACCTGCAGAGAGAAAAGAACCCAAAAATCCAGAGAAAATATTTTGTTTCTTTTAAAGCAGCTGACCAAATAAAACAAACAAACTGAGAAAGAATAAGCTAGACCAGACAAATTATTCCACTCTCTTGTTTGCAGTATATAGAATGGCATTTTATAAAACAGTTGGGGCAAATGCCCAGAATACATTCTTGGACTTTCAGACAAAACCAGGAAAGGATGCACAGATGAACACTTCAGTGATCTCATTTGAAAACAGGATACAGACATGAAATAAAAGTTCACTTTCATAAAGCCACAGATTTGCAAAAATTACTCTAGCTGCAAAGCTTGGAACGGCCTAGCTTTTCTTACAAAAGCATCTCCTATCTTGCTATTGGTGAGTTTAATATAATTTCTTACTAAACACCAAACCTAGGGTGTGGAGGAAACTTGTGGCCCCTTCAAAGTCAAGCAGCACTGAAAGCAGGTCCACGCTCTGGCTCTGAACACAACGCACCATGTGCCGAGGTCGGCGGCGAGGGGTCTCGAGGAGAAGCAGTGCACCGTGAAACAAAGGTAAGGCCACAGCGAGTTCTGCCCTGAACCCGGACACAGCGTTGAGGTGTGAGGCAGGGTTAGTTGATTGGAGAGAAGCTAGTGAGTAGAGTCTATGTGAAAAGAGGCGGCTACAGGGTTGACTGAAACATGAGGGGAGGGGAGGGGAGGGGAGGGAAGTGGGGGGGTACTTGTCAAGGCTCCGGACGATACTAGTGAAAGAACCACCTTCATGTTTCACAGATGAATTTCACCTGGAACTAAGGAACCAGGTAAAGATGGTAGAAACTACATGGCAGTGGCAGGGTTTGAGCAAAACAGTGAATGACTGAGATAGCAAAGCTGACATAAAACAAAAACCAAAGGTGCACTAATCACGGTTTTGTTTTTAAGTCTACAGCTGGATACTTTACCAGGAGAGACCGGTCCCGGGTTCAAGACATCATGCTTGGTGGATGGTGGGTGGAGGGGCGGCAGGAACTCTCAATGATACAGTGGCTACACCCGTGGGCTTACAGATAACACTACCCGTGAGGCTGCGACAGGGCCAGGCAGTGTTTTGTGCTGGGAACCATCTTCCAGCACCTGACAACAACGACGACGACAGCAACAGCACAGAGATGGATGACACTATCAAAACAGGCCAGGGCTCCATGCTAGATCTGTATTCCTAGGTCCCCATGGGACAGTAAAAGCTTACCGCAGTCTAGAGGTAGTTTTTACTCAAGGATGATTGTACTGCCTAGATGGTGCCCTACAACCCGACGCAGGAGGTTCTTGTACTAAAGCCCAGTGAGTCGGCTGCAATTTCTAAGAAGCCAAACAAAAGCGTCGTCAGAGTCCAGGAAGGAGAGCAATGCAAAATGGCAGGTGGCTTGAGAGACCAGCACTCTTGGAAGGCCCTGATCTTGCCTGGATGGAAAAGAAATGGGAATTCGTGGACAAAGAAAGCACAGGTGTGAAGATGCTCAGTATTGGGGGACAGGAACAGAGATTTAAGTTACATTTTAACCATCTTACAGCTGTTTCTATAGTATTGTACTGGCTTCCAGCTATTTTAGCTCATTATCTAGAAAGGCATGTTTTAAGATTATGATGATATTTTGGCCTAGGCTACAAAAAATAAACACGACAAAAAGTAGAGATAATAAAAACAGCTTTTGCTGAAATCCTCTTCCTCATCATACAATAATCCCCAACCCCCCCATCGCCCCCATCTACCTGTGGGCAGCAAACACTCCTCCTGGCATTTGTCAACAAGCCAGGAAGCAGCCTACTGAATGAAATCACGGGGAAGATTCCAAACTCAAAATAAAATGTTTAACTTACACACACATAATACAAGTTATGTACAAGAACAGGAGAGAAAGAAAAACCTGAACAAATCCTGGACCCCAGATACGTCCGTGTCTGAGAAACGGGCCGAATACCAACAGGCTCTGTGCCAGTCACTCACTTATGATGTCACGGCCACACTGAATTTCATGTAAATGGTAGAACTTCTTGAATGAGCACTATAAATACATTAAAACAACGGCAACAGGAAAACACAGAAATGACTAACAACAGCGGCAGAGAATAGACACTAAGTTAACATACATTGCATGTATTGCAGGCAAGGCAGAGGCATTTTTTTTAAAGCTTTTGCACAGACTTCATATAATCTTTAAAAAAAAAAAAAAAAGATGCAGGCCTTTATAAGATTTGACTGGCTGAAATCTCAACTATTTCAACTCATGAAAAGTTACTTCAGCTTAAAAAATGGTTCCAGCCTCAGACCAAACCCAAACCCAAACCAAGGAACCTGGGAAAATATGGTAGTCGGTTACCCAGGCCTGGTCAGGCATGGAACTGAACGTACTTCAGAGCAAACGCTCAGAGGGGGCGCCAAGGGGAACAATCTATTTGGTAACAAAAGGTGTACTATATATACTGTAATATAAAAAAGGTATGGTGAACATGTACCTTTTGCTAAAGCTTATACAAGGTCCTTGGTCCATAAAAACTATGTTAGTTTGCTTAACTCTCAGTCCGGCCATGTTTCTATTTCTTGCCCATTCAAACAAAACCAACAAAAAACAACCGACCAAACAGATAAAAACACCGCTGAAAGAATCCGTTTCCAACAGAGCTCTCACACTTGGCAGCTTGCTTCCTTTTACGTGGCTTCGGCGATGCGAGTCAGCTTTTGCAGTGGCAGGGGTTTCAGAATAGTATCACCTGACAGGAACGTTTTCCCAAGAAACCACAAAAGATTGTTCGCTTTTCTTTTTTTTGTCTTTCCTTTCCTTCCTGTTTGATGTTGTCTGTCACCTTTTTGCAGCACTCCAGTCAGTTTAAGTTCTGGCCAAGGCGGTAGTTAGGACACTACTGCTGCTGTGGATGATGTGACGCTGGTTGCATTTGTGCTCCCGCTCGTGTAAGCTCCCTCGCTGTTTGGGCTGGACTCGTTGGGCGGCACTTGGCTTGAGTTGGCTCGAAGGATGGCCCCTGCGGCACTACAGTGCGGCCGGGGCCCTGGTTCGGGGGTGTAGGTAAAGGTAAGGCTGGTGGAATAAATGATTCCGTCATTACGGACCAAAGTTACTGGAACTTGGACTGGCTGCCGGACCCATCTCCAACCTTCTCGGAATGCAGAAATGTCTGGGACAACGCACAGCATGCTCTCACCACATCTATGGGGGGAAATAAACGGATGACTTCCAAGCACTTGAACAATCCCCGCAGACTCAAACATAGGCTTTAAAAGAAGGGTGTGCAATGCAAGCCTACCAATGCCCCACCCGCCTCAAACACTCAGGGTGGGCTTGTATCAAGTACCTGTACATAGTTTCCGCTTCGACATCCCCAAACCACACTCGTAAATTTGGAGTGAAATTCTGTCCTGTGAGTTCAAGCATCGCAACGTCCCCGCCACCATTCAACTGCAATGCACAGAAAACCCCAAAGGCATTTAGGAAGCTTAATGTTTTTCATTGAAAGAATATAAGTTTCTGATGCAACTAGCATTTGCAAATCACAATTCAACTGCTTCTTTCACATGGCAATGCTCAAACATACCAAGGTTAGAAACCAAGTATATTTACCACATGTGACAGTCATGTGCTTATGTTAACTTCATGATTGTGATGTAGGGGTGGAGTCTAGCCTGTTAATCTGGAGCTAGCCATGAGTAGCCAATGAGGCCTCCGTGTGGGCATGGCTTTCTCCTGAGACTTCTGGGAAATCTCGCGATATTTCCTTCTTGGAAATGAGAAGCCACCTCCCCAGTTGTTGGGAGTGAGTCTCAGAGACAATGAACTACGGACAAGACAAGATGGCAGCAACCCAGGAGTTAGGGGAGCTGGAGGAGAAGCAACATGGCCTTACCCGGATGGAACCAGACCTCTAAAGCTGGAGAAGCCATGTGGAGACCCCTGGCAGCGCTGAGTTGCCTCTACCACCACTGGATGCTGTTGATGGACCCTGAGGCCTGGAAGCGAGGAGCCATGGGGAGACCCCTGCCAGCGCCGGGATTCTGCACCCACTGGCCTATGACTTCTTGAGTTGGAAGGAGATGTTATAGACTGGTATCGGGCATGTGGGCTAATATCAGACTTGTAGACTTTGAACTGGACTGGGTTGGGATGCTTTCTTAATGTCCTATTCCTCTTGTATATAAACCCTACCCTTATATCCATATGCAAGTCTATGGATTTGTTTTTCTAGTTTACCCGGACTAACACACCGTATATACTCATGTGCATGCCGAGTTTTTCAGCACATTCTTGGTGCAGGTTTTGTGGTATTAAGTACCCCAGCTTGTGCCAGTCAGCTTATACTCGAGTACATCCAGTAAATGTGTTCTCATGCTTCTGAGCATATCCTATTTTCCTGTTTCTTCAATAAATGGTGCAAAATAAAATCCCCACCCTATGACAAAGATTTGGAACAAAATCCACACTGTTGTGGGGGGAAGACAAACGAATTATGTGACAAGTCATAGCAGAGAGGAGTTGCGAAGAGCTACCAGGAGGGAAAAGGCACAGTGCGGGTCGGGATTCTCACCTGAAGGCTCTCCACGACAGGCACAGGAGTGACAGGGGCAAGGACAGGGCCCATCCCCTCGTAAAACGTGTACTCTGCCTTATCTGTACTGATGATTGTCCACGAGGCGCCATCATTTATCATCTCTTTATTTGGTTCTTTTGGGCATGGAGTGGCCTTAGGGAGGGAAAGGTGAGGAAAATGAGCTTTAGAAACCTGTAGTAGTAAAAGAATTTTTGCAAAGTGGTAACATCCATAGTGATAATGGGGGGAATTCAGGAATCCTTTCGAGAAGCGCTCCCCAAGTCTGGGGCATGGCCAATGTCTACATAAGCCCGGGCAGACATCCCGGTGGAAACCCAGAAGAGCAGCAGTGACTGTGTCACTGCCAAGTGCTCGCCGACCTCACCGTGAAAACATAGGTAGCCACGTTCAGGGCACCAGACGAGCCATTTTGTGAATGGTGTGAATGGCTGTGGTACCTCTGCTCACTCGCGGTCAGCTAGAGATGTGAGCCCTGAGCTAGTGAGCGAGGCCCAGTGCTGGACTATGGAGACACCCCCCCAGTGAGGGCACACAGCCCTCTGGAACAAGTTTCTGTGTTTCAAGAGCTTTGGTATGAAACAGTGAGTGTTCTGGAATCATTTGCTCAGGTAGTAAGTGTTCGAGTGAGAGCCTTCTGAGTAAAATATCTGCTGAAAAGAGCCTTTGAAACATGTCACCATTATTAACCTGGGAGATCCTATCAATCAGATGAAAATTATGAATGCGCCCCCCCCCCCAACTGCACACATCTTACATAAAATATTTACACATAATCCCTGGGGCTTCAGTGAACAGCACTCATCTGGTCTGGGACACCTGAAACCACTCTATGCATCCCCCAAAGTCTGGTTTGGGACATTCGGGGCCCCACATAAGAACTCCAAAGCAGCTTCTCTGGTGGTATTTTCAGAGAAGAGTTCTTTCCTGAAGGAGGATGCAAGATGCATTTCACCTTTTTCTGAGAACACTGGATGGCAGGGACTCTGAGACTTGAGACAAATACCTGACTTCACTTTCTTGTATTTTGAAGATAATAAAACAAGAGTTTTCTACTTTTGGAAGCAGCTAACGTCATCATTTGCATATTTTTAAAATGCCACAAGTAATTTACAAACTCACCTGAAACTGGATGATTCTCTCTTGAGAAAGGCACAAGTACATTCTTTCTGTGTCCTTAAGGTAAAATGCGCACTTATGGAGTTGCGAGACGGGATCATCTGCATCCAGTAAGGCCGTCTGCTTGTCCACTTTCCTAATGATCTGCAGGCCAACAAGCAGGGCATAAGAGGTGACCCATAGAGTGGCCCATGTGCTCCCCTGCTCCAGGCTCAAGCACTGGGAGTAGGGACCATGAAGACCCACCCGGAAGCCGGGCGAGATCCTTGAAGTGTCTAGCAGCCCCCAGGTACTCCTGGTCTCCACAGAACAGAAGGACAACAATACCAGCCAAGAAAAGGTGGGGTAGGGGGCCATCTCTAGGACCCTGCTGTGGCAGGCTCGCTAGTGCAGACACTTCTCAAAAGGAACAAGGTGCTTAGGCTTGGCGAGTGGAAGGGGCTGAGTGAGTCAGAAGCGGATGTAAGCAGCGCTCAGAGCAAACTCTGTGCCATCGAGCTGACTCTAACTCACAGCAACCCTAAGGACAGGGCAGAACTGCTGCTGATTCCATGATGACGATTCTTTACAGGAAGGAGTCTCCTCCAGAGCGGCTGGTGGTATCCAACGGCTGACCTTGTGATGAGCAGTCCTCCTAGTATAACCACTATACCACCAGTGCTCCTTTTAAGTAGCACAAGGACTGGGTTTGAAGGTATTAAGGAATATGTGGTTAGGGACACTACTAATGCTTGGATCTTAGGTGGGTCCATCATTGACGGGAGAGCTGGTTTAACGGGTAGGGTTGGGGCATTATCCTCTATGATTGGGTTCAGGGGTAGCCTTGTCTGTAAGGAGCTGCGACCAGTCAGATGAGTGAGAAACATGTTTAATGATCAAGCTGTTATTTCAGCTTGTTTTGAATTAGAAGTCTCCACGTTACCATCAAGCTCCCAAGCTCAAAGGGTTCAATGAAAGGTGATGTTTGGAGAGGTCAGAGTGAGAGATTTTAGAAGGGGCCATACCAATCGTGGGAGTGCCATGCCGGTAACAGAGCACACAAGTTTAACTGTCTGTCCATAATGGATGTAGCCATCTCGGACTGTAAATTCCTCTCCTTCTGATTCATCATCATCCACTACATTGAGGGGAAAGAGACAATTTTAGATAATTGTGGGTCAACATGAGAAGAAAATAGCACATTCTCTTTTCTTTTTACAGTTTTTCCTCCGCATCCCCACCCCTCATTCCCTAATACATTATTAGGAAAAGAAACTTAATAGCTTCACACAAAAAGCATCCGATGCCCATCCATATACTCACAGAGATGAATGTAGAAGGCTCCCCACTGCTGTGAGCTGGCATGAAAATTACCTCCTTCAACATGCAAGTATCTGGTACTAACAGTCTGGGAGCGAAGTCGATTAAACAGAGCCACCTTCGTTCCAGATGCAATGCACACTGTGAAGACAAGAAGCTCTGGTTATCCTGCATTAAAATTTAACAGTTGGATCTGATACTGATTTTTTTGATTTCCCAAATTTGCTTCCATCGAATCAATTCTGACTTACAGTGACTCCACAGGATGGAGCAGTACTGCCCCTGTGGATGCCCAAGAGCTTAACTCTTTCCCGGAGTACCAAGCCCCTTCTTTCTCCTAAGAAGCCACTGACAGTTTTGAACTGCTGACCAAGAGATTAGCAGCTCAACAAGTAATCACTACACCAAGGCTCTGAAGAAAATATAGATAACGAAAAATCAAAGTCAAAGAAACCTTTTCTGCCAAACCACGAACTACTGCCATCAGATAGATATTTGAAAATGAGAGCTACGCAGCCTGTTTTCTGCAGTGCTGTTCATTAACAGGCAAAGAACTGGGATAGTGATTGAATTATAGTTGCTGTTAGCTCCCTCTGACCTAGCCCTCGGCTTGTGGGGACCATGCCTGGCATACTGGGACTATGGGGAAATCCTTGGCAAGCAAAATTTTGATTCAAACTGAGAACAAAGTGGCATCTTTTGAATATTGGCTGGATATGTAACGGCACAAAAGAATCGCGAATGGCTGTTTTATATCCTGTCTTCTTCTGATAAACACAAATGCTGACAGGTGATACGATGCCAGAACTTGCCATAAACTGACTTGCAGAGGAGAGTGGAAGTGGGGTGAGGCCTAGATGGAAGCCTAGAAACCAGACTGGCTGGAAGTGAAAGCAGTACCGGTGAAGGTATAGTCTAATTAATGTGACATTTCATTTAATAATACCTATCTGTTCACTTTGATATGTATTGAAGTTTTCTATAATACAGAATAAGCAATAATGACTGAATGGACGAAAATACTTCTACTATAAACAAAAAGAAAAGAATATATTAAAAAAACAAGTACACTCAAAGTATTTGTTTTACATATGAACAAGAGAAACTGAGGCATTTATAACAAAAGGAAATAATAATGAAAGCCCTACAACCTCTTTGGTCAAGTGAAGAATACTATGACCTATCAACTTGCTATTCTGCATTTTAATAAAAGAAAAGCATTGGCATGCGGCCCTGCTGTTTCTCTGCAGACTACACATGAGGTGATGGTACAACTGATAAGGCAATGTTCTCCTTTGTGGAAAAAAGGCCACCTGAAAAGTACTGTGTAAAAAAAGAACTAGAAAACTTGCCATTATGCAGTACTGAATGAAATCATGGGTGTAAGCAGTCATTGTCAATGGTTACTGAAACCCTTAGGTAACGTTTATAAGAAATGTTACTGTGGGCTGAGCCCCGGTGGCGTAGTGGTTGTGCGCGGGACTGTGGCCCACTGGGATGGAGGTTCAATTCCAGCTCCCAGGAGCACAAGGCTGGGCCTCCTACTCCCACCACCTGAGGGCAGTGATGCCTATAAAAAAAATTAAAAATAAATAAAAAATAAAAAAATAAATAAGAAATGTTACTGTGGTTGTAGTGCTGGCTGACTGACGTTTGAACTGACTGCTCAATCTTTGTACAGTAAGTGCGATAACCAGATCCGGTATGCCTTCTGTGATGCAAGCAAGCAAGCAAGCAAGCCTTCTGTGATGCTGGTCCACAGAACCAGCCACTTCTGAGAGTCTCCCAACTTATCAGTTTACAAACATGAGAGCCAATGGAACAAGTTCGCATACACTATCAGAACTCAATGAGCCAAATCCAGAACATGGAGCCAATCCCACAGGAAAAATGACCCAGCTTCTTCAACTTGACCCCGATGAAGGCTGGGGTGGGGTGGGAGGAGTGAAAACCATTATAAATTAAAATGTGTGGACCTCATTTGTAACCAGGCTTGAACTATAAAAATCAACTATAAAGCCTTTTTTTAAAAAGACATTTTAAATGCAACTTGATAAAGTGTGTGGATATTAATGACATTGAAGGACAATTGTTAACTTTTTTAGGAGTTTATGTTCAACAAAGGAAGTCAATGATGGTGTCTAATATCCAAACTATATAAAATATTTTCTACAATTTGATAAGAAAAATACAAACAATTTGATCAAAAAGTAGGCAATGGACAGAATAGAACTAATTGGTAGAGTTTCCAAAACTATAAATCTTTCGTGGAAGCAGACAAACTCACCTTTCTCCTGAGAGCTGGCTGGTGGCTTTGAACCACTGACTTTACTATTAGAAACCCAATGCTTTCACCTACTCTACCACTAGAGCTCTTTCATGAGCCTGCTATCAAGTTCAATCCTGTGACAGGGGTTCCAAGGTTATAAATCTTTGCTGGAGCACAGAGCCTTGTCTTTTTCCTCCTTCGGAGAAGCTGGTGGACTTGAACTATTGACCTTGACCAATGCTTACCCAACGGAGCCACCAGGGATCTTTCCTTCCACAAATAAAAACAAAATGCCTTTCAGTCACTTCTGATGTGCAGGGACCTTATACACAGAGTAGAATTGCTCCTTTGGGTTTCCAAGACTTTTACAGAAACAGAACATCTCACCTTTCTCTTATGGAGCAACTGGTAGGTTCAGACTACCAACTTTGTGGTCAACAGCCAAATTCAAAACCCACTACACCAAACTCAAAACCAAACTCACTGCCATTGAGTCAGTGTCAACTCAGAGCGACCCTGAAGGATAGGGAAGAATTTGCCCTTGTGAGTTTCAGAGACTCTAATTCTTAGCAGGAACAGAAAGCCCTGTCTGGTGGAAACACAAAGAAGTATCTGGTATTGATGGATGGGCCCCTTCGGGCCAATGATTAGAGTGGAGATACTGGAAGGGTGGAGGGAAGGGGGGAGCGGGGAACCAACAGCAAGGATATATACACAAGCTCTTATTTGAAGGACGGGCACCAAAGGAGTGGGTTGGGGGAGAGGTCGGGCAGTGTACGATATGACAAAACAGTAACAATGTATAAACTATTGAGGGTTGGAGGGGAGGAGAGACCAGGGGAAGAGGGGAAGGAATGGATAAGCCAATACTAGGGGCTAAAGGGAAAAAGGTGGACGATTGGAGAACAATAATAGAAGAGGACATGTGAGGGTGCTTGTCGAGTATGCTTATTTATATATTGTGAAAAACGATGTATGAGCCCCTAATAAAATGATTGGAAAAAAAAAAAAAGAATACAAAAATGAAAGTTTTGGGGGTTTCTCCCCCTACCCCCATTCTTCCACCTGTCATCCTTGGATCTCTATGCAACTTTCTTCTCTGAGATCACAAAACAAACTGACTCAAGTCTTGTCCTAACTTGGACCATGTGAAGATGGTCATATGCATCCTCAATCCCCTGTCACACCCCTGAACGCATTCTGAGGAGAAAAAATATCAGAGCATTAAAAACAATTTTTTTTAATCTACTTCAAAGTAAAATGGATTTCTGCTTTTCATAATTAAATTTAAAGTATCATCTGCCACTGCATTGTAAAAATTGCTATTTATAAAAAAAGTTATTTATCAAATGTAGAAAATGTTCTGTGTGAAACAAGAGCGACAGTTCATATTTAAAATTTTTCCTTAGTGATTACTATTTGTTGTTGTTAGTTTTTTTCCAAATAAAAATTTTCTTCATGCCAAAAAAAAAAAAAGAAGTATCTGGTATTTTCCAACTGCTAATGGTCTAGCTAGCAGCCCATGGTATAACTACGATACCACCAAGGGTCCTTACTAAGGGAGACAGAAATCAAAACCACTGAAGATACCTCCTTAGAATGGGAACAAGAAAAATAGAAAACAACAGATGTTGTTGAGCAATAAGAACTTTCCTCATTCATTACCAATGGGGACGCAAAACAACACAGCTACTGTGGACAACAGCCATTCCAATACTCCCGGGTTCACACCCCACAGACTTGAATCAGGAACGGAAACAGACACACGGTATACCAGTGTTCATTACTGCACGATACAGGGCAGTGAAATGTCCCAAGAGATGAACAAAGAACAAACTGTGGTAAAAACAGTTTACTAGGGAACATTATTCAGCCATAAAGACAAATGAAGACTAAACCTGTCACAGCACAGATGAGTACTGCAAATAATATACGTGCAAAAAATGTCAGCTGTCAAAGGTCAAATACTGTATGATCTTAGTATACGTGTGTTAATGGTTATCAGCAATTATACATATACCAATTGTTTAATTGGTATGTTTTGTTGTTGCTTATAGGATTTTAAAAAAAAGGTCACAGGCAGGATAAATAATTTGGAGATGAAAAGAACAGGAACAATAGTTCCAGGGAGGTAATGAGAGATGGAGAGGTTGGAGAAAGCTGGGGATGGGGATGGGGGGGGGGGGGGGGAGAGGGAAACCCCTAGAGACAAGGGTACAACAAGTGAATGAAAATCAATGAAAGGAAAGTCATAGGATGTCTAGGGAGGCTTAATCAAAGGCACTGTAACAGTGAGGAATTACTAAACCCGAATGAAGGCCGAACATGATGATGGGACAAGAGGAAAGAAAAAGGAAATAGAGAAAAGAACCAGGAGGCAAAGAACATTTATAGAGGCCTAAAGACAGGCATTCATATATGTAAATATACACATACATACACATATATAGAGAACTATGTACTCATATCTATATGTTAAGAATTAAGGTTGCAGATGGACATTGGACCTCGACTCAAGTACACCCTCAACACAAGAACACTTCGTTCTAACAATTCTGCATTCTGTGATGCGCACCTTCTTGATGCAACTACTGAAAACAAAATGGGTACATAAGCAAATATTGTGAAGAACGCTGATGTTGCCCGGCGGCGAGCAAAAGACAAAGCATCTGGGCTCTTAAAGGCTAGAAGATAAACAAGTGGCCAACTAGCTGAGAAGCAACAAACCCCACATGGAAGAAGCCTACCAGCCTGTGTGATCATGAGATGTCAATGGGATCAACTATTAGGCATCTAAGCCCCAGAACAAAATCATACCCAATGTGAATGGGGGGAAGGTATGGCGTGGAGACCCAATACCCATCTGTAGACAATTGGACATTCCCTGACAGAGGGTGCAGTATAGTACTGAAGAAACACATAACTATACCTCTAGTTCTTTGGTGTTTCCTTCCCTCCACTACCATCTCAATTCTACCTTACAAATCGGATTAGACCAGAACATGCACACTGCTACAGATAAGAAATGCATCAGAGGGAATCCAGGAGATGAACTCTTCTGAGTCAACATGTGAGTCCAGACAGCAGGAGGATGGGGAGCAACAGAGGACGACGTAAATCTATAGCTTATCTAGGGTTTGTGGGTATGGGCAGGCAAGGGAAGGAGAGGAAAGAGATGGGCAGCTGATATCAGGGCCTCGAGGGGGAAGAGAATGCTTTGAAAATGATGATGGCAGCATATTTGCAAAGATGCTTGACACACTGGATGAATGTATGGATTGTGTTAAGAGATGTAAGAGCCTCCAATAAAAGTATTTAAAAATGAAATAAAAAAATTTTAAAGATAAGTCAATATTTCAGAAATTTTGGTTAATGATATATGTCCAAGATTCACACGAAAATATTCCAGCAATTGGAGGAAGTGGTAGTGGTGATAAAGGTAATAAACACAATTGGTGTAACATGTTGTGAGACTGGGTAGTAGTTAAAATATACCCCTCCTTTTGTGTACATTTTAAAGTTTTCATAACAAATGAAAAAAGAGTGGAGTGTGATAAAGTGCACACCTTAAAAAAATAAGTATATTATATCTTTGATAGTTTTTAAAAAATTGCTGATGAAATCTACAAACACTGTTCTTAGGTTTCCAGGATGGCTACCAAACACAATTTAATGTAATAACAGTATTCCCCAAATGGGTTCTTTTGACTTTCTAGGTGAATTAATTCTTTGTAAAATGAGAGCTCTCTTGGGCATTGCAACCCATGGCATAGTGGCTACGCGTTGGGCTGGTAAATGTAAGGTCAGCAGTTTGAAGCAAACAGTTGCTACTTAGGAGAAAGAGGGGGCTTTTTGCTCCTGTAAAAAAAAATTAGTCTCGGAATCCCACAGGGACAGGGTGGTCTGGCCTATTGGGTTGCTATGCCTCAGAAAGTTAAGTTTTTTTTGTGTGTGTAAGATATCTAGCATCATTGGCCCAAGACACCCAATGCCAACAACATCCTTTTCTAGTCAATTTGCCAACAAAAGGGAAAACATACTCCCATTTTCCCCAAATGTTCCTAGGTAACTTTAAAATTGTTAATTTCTTTCTTCATAAATCACGATACTAATTGGGGGCAAAAGAGGTGGGGGGAAGAGAGAGAAAAAGATACATACAGTCAGCATTTTTCAAGGACTGTTTCTTTTTGGAAGGTTTGGAGATAACTTTTATCCGCTTGCTGAGGAACACACCAATGTCATCGCTATTGCCATAGAACATCTTCACAGACAACATGAAGTGCTTCCTCTTGTCGGAATCAGATATGTACAATGTTTTGGCTGTGCAATAGTTCTGTGGGGAAAAAAGGGAAAATTTTAACAGCATCCAAACTCTGTGGCTATGTACTTGTACAATTCAGAATAGTTACGGCCAAGTTTTATCTGGGCAGTTACTCTAATATTCAGCTGATGAATTCTACTATAGAAATTAATGAAACTGAGTATCTGAAAAGAAAGACCAAAGCCTCCCATTTTAAGTCAGTACTAAGGTTATGAACTCTCACCCTAACAGTATAAAGCTAGAAATCAACAATGCAAAGAATAAGAAATCAAAGAACACACATGGAAACTAAATAATGCACAAATGAAAGGGCGGGGTGGGGGAGGGGGGGAACTCATTGAAAAAATAAAAGGCAACATTTCAAAATTGCTAGAATTGAATGAAAGTACAACATACCCAAGCCTTTAGAATATAGTAAAAACAGTACTAAAGGGAAATTCAGAGTAAAAGTGTCTCATTAAAAAGTAAACCCCAAATCATTAATACAAACTGAATAGCAAAGAAAGAGCAAAAGTTATCAGAGAAGAAAAACAACAAAAAGTAGGGCAGAGAAACAAAAAGATAGGAAAATAATACAGAAAGAAGTCAACCAAATCAGAAGTTGTTTCTTTCAAAGAATCAATAAAAATAGACAAATCATTGCTAGATTGACAAGTCAAAAACATCAGAGGCAAATACCCAAGTTAAAAGATAAAATTGATATTGGGCTGAGCCCCGGTGGTGTAGTGGTTGTGCGCGGGACTGTGGCCCACTGGGATGGAGATTCAATTCCAGCAGCAGCTCCACAGGAGCAAAGGCTGGGCCTCCTACTCCCACCACCAGAGGGTAGTGATTCCCCCAAAAACAGAAACAAAAACAAAAAGATAAAACTGATACTGTAACTGACAATTGAAAACCTAGATGAAATGAGCAAATTCCTAGAAACATACTATCTATCCAACCTAACATAAAAACGCCAATGCCTGAAAGGAAGGCAAACAGCGCAACAGCAAAATAAGCAAAGAACACCAAGAGCACCCTCACGGAAGAGGGCACCCGAGCAGCCAAAAATATATCGAAGGATGTTAACTACACTAGCCAATTGAGAGATGAAAGTGAAAACTAGAATGAAATTCCATGTTACCATGGCTATACCGGCACTGATTAGAACAGCCAACCCAAAACAAACAGATAACAAATTTTGGTGAATAAGTGGGAAGAGTGAAACCAATAACCATTGCTCAAGGAACTGTAAAATGGCTCAGCTTCTATGGATGATGGTTTGCCAAATTCACAAAACAAAACTGGAAATAGAATTGCCCTGTAATCCAGTAATCCCACACACAAGTATATACCCCAGAGACCCAAAATGACGGTATAAATAGACATATGAAAACCTATGTTCAAAGCTGTATTATGAAAACAATCAAAGTGTTTGTCAGTGGGTATGCAAAATGTGGTGCAAACAAACAATATATACCATTCAGCAATAAAGAACAATGATGTGCCCATGAAATATTAACATGGATGGATCTAGATTCCAGAACAGAGGTTCTCAACCTTCCTAATACTTTGACCCTTTAATACAGTTCTTCATGTGCTAGTGACTCCCAACCATAAAATTATTTTTGTTGCTATTTCATAACTAATTTTGCTACTGTGATGAATCGAGAGATCTCTATGAAAGAGTTGTTTGACCACCAAAGGGGTCACAACCCACTGGTTGTGAACCGCTGTTCTACAAGATAAAGCGAACTAAGTATATAAAGACAAATATAATCCATCTTTTATAAGTAAGAATATACATAGTAAAATAGAACGATGTTCACTGAAGGTTACAAAGAAGGGGGGCACAAAGACTTATTTGGATTTTATCCATTCATCTACTCATCCATGCACCATCCATATTGGTGATGGAAAAGGTGACACTGAATGTGGATGTAGTGTAAGCATCAAAATAAAAATCAGATTCTAACTCACAGTGACATTATGGAAACAGGAGAACTGCACTCTTTGTGGGTTTCTGAAGCTAGAAATATTTCCAGAAGCAGAAAACCTCATTTTTCTTCTGTAGAGCAGCTGGTGGATTTGAACAGCTAATCTTGTGGTTAACAGCTTAACTGGTAACCCACTATTGCCATCAGGGCTTCTCAGAATGAGCGCAAAGTAAAAATGAATGCTTGAGGGCATAGAGCTCGATACAGACATATCAGTATATGAAGAGGTACAGCTGTGTACATAGCTGAGAACAGATAGAACGACATACTCAATAAAACACCAAACTCATTGTCATCAACTTCATTCACTCATGGTCACCTTATATGCAGGGTTACCAAGAGGGTAAATCTTTATGGGAGTGGACAGTCTAATCTTCCTCCCCTGAAGGAGAAAGTGGCATAACATACTTCACGAAAATCATCACGAACTGCGTGCTAGTGAGGTGAAAAGTGTGTCATGTCTTAAAAGCTCACAATGACCAGCAAAGATATAGCTAGGAGTCTCCACTCGCCAGGAGTGTTACGTATGTACTTAAGTATAAGCTGAGTTTTCCAGCATTTTAATGCAGTTTTTGTGGCAAAATTAGGTGCCTTGGCTGCTATTTGGATGAGCTTACATTCGAGTCTATAGAGTGTACGCACCCCTAAGAAGGCAATCAGAAGCCAAAGAAGAGAACCACGTCCCAGAACACAGTGAGATGAGAGCCGGCTACCACCAGCGACCACTCTGGGCGAATCTCAGTAATCCTCAGCAGCGTCCCCTCCAACAGAATGGGAGACTTCCAAATGGAGAGGGAGAGAGAGAGATGTATGCTATTGCTCTGAGAAAGACTTTAAGCCAAGATAGGCTTATCCTGAGACTACCTTTTTGTAAAACAGTGTGGCATACAACATGAAAGCTATTTCTCATTAGGCCGTGTCCACTAAGAAACCATCAGTAAGAGACGCGAAGGTCAGCAATGACTCAAAAGTACACACGAGGAGATAAGGTAACAGGGAGCCTGGAGTACTGGAAATGGACCAAGCAAAACACGCAAGGGAATGTTGACACACTGCAAGATGTGTGACTAGTATCACCCAACAATCAGGGCAGCGACCATCAAATAGGAGCCGAACTTGCCGTGGAAACGTTTAAAACACAGACACACAGCAGTGAAAAATAAATTAACAAAAAGCCGAGCAAAGGACACTGTAGTTTGGAGTTTTGCCTCTAAAAATGTCCTCACAGGCAAGTGACAGTAGCAAAACAAGAACAATGCAGTCTACGTCATTTCTCTCTAACAAAGTTATATATATATTTAAAGATGCCAGGTTGAATATTTTATATCCAATTACATGTTTTGTAATAAAAAATGTAAATGCATTCTTTGCTTTTGTAAAAGGCAAAAGTTAGCCACAATTGGCCCTGGTTTAAATGTTGGGACTTCCATGTACAAGTTCGGCAGTGCGAAACCACCAGCCACTTTACTCTGTCAAGATGTACACTCTCAGAAACGCAGCTCTCCTCTGTGCCAACGCACCTAGTAGGCTCAACCAGATGGAAGGAAGTGAGTCTGCTTTGTTTATAACAAGGAGAAACGAATGAGAACTGCCTGAAGTTCACAGAAAAGGGGAATTGTCACTGAGTCACTAAATGTACTAACACTTAAAAAAAAATAGAAATTAAAGCTAACACTTGGTTCACTAAGACAAGCTACATTCACTTCAAGAATTTAAAAACTGCATATAATCTCTAAAAATTAGTTATGAAAACAGTTTAATTTAAAAGCAACTCCTTGAAGACTTGATCCTTTGGCAATGGAAACTGCATTGAAATGAGGAAGAAACGCTGCCAAACATTGTATTTTAAAAATAAGAATGAGGGCTGAGCCCCGGTGGCGTAAGCAGTTGAGTGCCAGGCTATGGCCCACGGGCTTGGCAGTTCAAATAGAGCAGCGGTTCTCAGGAGCAGCACTGGGTAGCACCCACCACCACCAGAGGCAGTGATGCAAATATGATAAAGAAGCTGATGGTGCCCAGCTATTAAAAGATTTAATGTCTGGGGCCTTAAAGGTTTGTAGTCAAACAAGCTGATTTAGTAGGGAATCAACAGGGCCCACATGGAAGAAGCACATCAGCCTGTGTGATCTTGAGGTGTGGATGGGCAAAGCTATCAGAAGTTCAAAATCAAGCAACTAAATCAATGTGAAGGGGTGGTAATGTAGTGGAGACCTAAACTCACCTGCAAGTTAACTGCACAGTTCCTCTCAGAAGGGCCACATGGAAGGGATGACAAATCCAGGGTGTATTATAGCACTGAAGAAGCACATTAACAACCCTCTAGTTCTTTAATATTTTCTCCCCTTACCATTATGGTTTTTATGTTTTACCTCATTGATCATGTCAGGCTTGCATATGCTCATTTGCATAACTAAGATATGAGTAACAGGAGTAGTGGTTCCCAGAGAGAATTGGATGAGAGCAGCTGTTAACATTGTGAGGAGCAAACTATAAACAGAACTGTAGATAAATGGATATAATGGATGGTGTGAGGTGTGGCACAGATAGATGTTTGTGTGTGTGTGTGTGTATGTATGTTGGGGTGGGGCAATAACAGAGAATTGATATCAAAGAGCTCAAAAAGAAAGAGTTTGAAACAGCAATTGTACAATACTGCTTGATGTGAATCAACTATGGAATGTTATAATATTTGTAAGAGTTCCCAATAAAATGATTTTTTAAAAGATATTAACAATTGAATTTCAAGAAGGTTCATATTATGGTTTCCTACTTACATGATATTTGTAAAATGACTCAATTTGGATTTGATAGAACCAATCCCCTGGAGCTCAACCTCCACCCCCATCTCCAGTGCCAAGTTCAACACAACAATTAAAGTTACTAAAGTACAGATGTACTGTAGGATGAAATCATTTTTATTTTTAAAAACATTCATGAAGTCATTTAGATCAGAGCTAACTAGTTTTCACATCATACTATCAGGGGGGAAAAGAATAAAATTCTAAGTTAATGAAAAATCATTTTTTACTATTAATGATATGCATTAAAATCAATAAAATTGTTTGATTTAGAAAATTAATCAAAGAAAAAACATAATGAGTGAGAAAATCTGGCCATGGCTGTTCCTGTCTATAGCAGATTTCTACTTCACTCTGAAGCTAAAGAAACTAGTTATGATCATTATGATAGGATCATTTTGGCCCAGGGAAACGCTTCTAAGAATCTGCCTCATATTAAGACCAGTGAAGCAGTCCCGGTGGTGTCATGTTGTGCACTAGTCTGCAATCTGAAAAGTATGAAGCTCAAAACCACCAGCTGCTCCTCAGGACAAGACTTTCTACCCCCACAAACTCATGCAGTCTGACAAACTCACAGGGGCAGTTCTATCTGGTCCTACAGATAGGTTAGGTTATAAGTTGGAAAAGACGAGAGGGCTTTTTGTTTTTTTAAATAAGACTAAGAGTTGAGTAAAACATAGGTGAACTGTGTATTTCATTAAAATGTGTCAGCCCCCAATAAAATGATTTATTTAAAAAACAAAAAAGAGGGGGAAAGAGGAGCTTATTTATACTAAGGGCTCAAGTAGAAAATATTTAGAAATGAGGGTGGCAACATGTGTACAAGTGTGCTTGAATAAATGATGTATGGAATGTTATTAGAGTTGTAAGAGTTCCCAATAAAATCATTAAAAAAATGTGTCATTCATTTGCCAAACCAGGCAGAAATGAGTATTCAGTATCTCTCACATTTACTATTGGCTTCAAATAGAAACCTCAGAGTCTCGGCCTACTAAAACTTCTCGCGATCAGAGGAAACTCACAACAAGCCACCATTAAAATAAAAAGTCTGAGCTGCATGAATCTAAACATCAATGGCAATTTGAGAGGTATATCTCTGGTTCTGCTTTATATGTTTGTGTTATTAATAAATATATTTCTAATCACCATAAAAACCAAACACGGAAACTGCATATTGGTCCCATTGAGCTTGTAAAAGGGAGAACCAGCAGGGTCTTGATTTACCTTTCCTTCCAAGTTCAGCTGCTGCATTTCTTGGTCACTATTTCCTATTCCAATAAATGCACATGGCTGAGACTCTTGTTCCGAGCAACCATCACGTTCCATTTGTTCTTTTTTTTTCTTCCATCCACTGCCCATAAGGTACACACAAGGAGGAGGGCAGAAAAACCTAAGGATGGTAAAAGCAATGTAATTAGAGTCAAAAGAATTGACCATATTGAAACGCACAAAAGCTAGCTCCCAGAGACAACTGTGGGTGAAGACTTTAGTGATGTAAATATATTCATCCAGTGGAGAAAAGGCAAGTCTTTGAAGAAGACTACTTGTCACATGTTTTCGGGTGAACAACTGGAGTTGTGTGTTCATCTAGACGAGATACTTTTTAAGAGTAGGGAACATCTGGTCAGATGTGTGTGCTACTGGAGTTCACCAAGTTCCATATACTCTATCTTGCTGCAAAACATGCTACACTGCCACAGAATCTGCAATGATTAATTAGAGTGGACTCAAAAGGATGCTTGTTAACCATGACATTACTGAGTTGGCTAGTGTATTAACTTGATTCAGTAGCTAACCTAGAAATTAGCATTAGGGCAATACCCAAGTAGAAGCTTTCAAAACACTCATGAAACTAAGTAAACGAAAACGTAAAAGCACTACTGATCTGATGTTGCAAACACCTGGTACACTGGAGATGCCTGAGAAATCTTTTGTGCCTAAACAACAAAAACCTATTCTTAGGACCCATAGACTGACTGCCCACAAAGTAGCTTGGCGAGGTGCCAACAACCACCCTAACAAATCCTTCCCCTAGAGAATGACCTCCTCATAGTCTGCTAGAGCAATTCAGAGAAAGACAAATCCCAAAAGACACCTGGCTGAGCCCTGGTGGCGAAGTGGTTGAGTGCAGGACTTCGGTCCACTGGCTTGGCGGTTCAAATCCAGCAGGAGCTCTCCACCAGAGATGCCCCCCACCCCCAAAACAAACAAACAAAAAGACACCACGGCCACCCAAACCCCTATAATTAAATTTTTAAAAAAATACTTTATATCCACATATCTTGCTCATTCCAATGTATCCATCAATCCCCATCGAGTCAAACCCCTCTAATTTAAAGGTTAGCCCCAGCCCCACTATTTTATACGTTCAGACCATATCTTTCATAGGGTATAATTTATTTTGGGCTCGATTATACATGCTGGCTTTTCCATATTCTAATATGTATACCATATCTCCCCAAAGGTAAGAGCATATTTGTTCAATTTGTAAGCTGATGAATAATCTGAGACCTTAGACTTTAAGACACACCTTGCTTATTGAAAGTGAAGAGTACTTGGAGCACCAACTGAAACAAAAACCACCACTGTCTTGACAAAGGAAGAAAAGACTGAAGTTGCCACGGTTACATTTTGCTTGGATCATGACCACTGCTCACAAAAGCACAAGTCGAGAACAAATGATCTACTTGTTACACATGGTAAATATGCTGCAAAAGGCCTCTTTAAAGTATTACAGTGTCCCGGGTGTTCACTTGCGGGCTACCCTTTGCCTGACTCTAGCCATGGTATCTTCAGTTGCCTCACATGCATGTGAAAAAATATGGTAAGTGAACAAAAAATATGAAAAAGGAATAATGCACTTGAATATTGACTATACTATCAATTGCCAAAAGAATAAACAAACCCGTCTTGGAAGAAATGCAGTCCAACTACTCCACAGAGGAGGATGGCAAGATTTTTTGATACACCTAGAACATGTGATCAGGAGCGAACCAGTTCTTGAAGAACATTCACATCTGGTAACAGGTCAGTGAAAAAGAGGGCGATCCTCAAAAGATGGGACAGCACACTGGCTACAATGGACTTCAACAACACATTGAGAGGGTGACAGAGGACCAGGCAGAGTTTTGTTGTGTTGTGTGTCGTTGCTTGTTTGCTGAGTTAGAACTGACTTGCTGGCACCTAGCAACAAGTTTGTACCAAGGAACACGGAGCAAAATGTACACAGCTCAGATGAAAGCTCCTGTTTTCTGGGCATTTTACTGATGGTTCTGTTCATGGACCCACGTACGCAGACACAGCAAAAACATATTGCTGGGCTGAGCCCCGGTGGCATAGAGGTTGTGTGTGTGACTGCAGCCCACTGGGATGGAGGTTCAATTCCAGCTCCACCGGAGCAAAGGTTGGGCCTCCTACTCCCACCACCAGAAGTCAGTGATGCCCCCCCCACCCCAAAAAAAACGTATTGCTGTTTGCCTCACTTGTAAAATATGAACAAGAATTCTCATAAACTGTTGCTTGCTGTCGGTTGTTGACGTAAGTTGTGCCCGCTGCCCTACCCCACCCGGAAAAAGAAATGTTCTGCAGTAAATATGGCCTTTATTGATAGGTGTTATTTAGGTGAACCAAAAAAATCAGCCTGGAGCAGGGAGGGAAGGTCCTCACCCTCATCCCACCTGAGTGGTGTCATAAAACAAAGACAAATACAAAAACCAGACACAAAACATCTGTCTCCAAAGGAAATGCCTGGAGCAAGCACCTTGGGGGCTGGCAGGGAGCCAGGAGGATCTTCCCTGGAGCTGGGTGCTTGGCCGGCCTTCATTCTGAATTTAGACTTCGCGCCCTGCACTGTCTGCCACAGCCAATAGCTGTTCTTCACAGTCACCCAGTAGGTGGTGCTTGGTTATGGCAGTCCTAGAAAGCCAGAACCAGGTTTAATGAACTGGCCTGTGTGACGCACTTGGCACACTAAGAAGCTGGTTATGTGTCAGCTGTTATCAATATTCTTTCTAATTTCACTCTCGTGTGCCATTTATGCTCCTCTTGTGGCATTAATCCAAATATGTTTAATAAACCTGATTGTTTCATAGCAGTGTTAAGCTTGCAGACAGAAAGCCACTGCACCCCGATTGTTTCTCCTAGTTACAGCTTGAGATTCTGTGGTGCATATCTTACAACTGATGAACCACCTCATTACTGTCTGAAGCCCATTGTTGGCATTAGCACTCAGAGCGCTGAGCAGCCCTAGGGGTTCTGGCAAGTGCTAACTGGTGATTGCCTGCAGCAATAGTAACGGTCGTCTGGCTCCCAAATGACCCATGGCTTCAATATGCATACCCTCCACAGCCCCCCTCCAACAGGACCCTAGCACCCTTGGATTTTTTCCTCCATTTCCACAGTTTTGCCTTTTCAAGATGCCATATACCTGGAATCATAAAGTGTGGCAGCCTGGTGGACTGGCTGTTCACTGAACAGTGTGCATCCCAAGTTCTCTGGGGGCTCTGGGCAGCTGGACAACCCTTTTGCCACTCGTCTGTTTACCCGTTTGCTCACTGAAGGGTGTCTTAGAGTCAAATAAAATTTTACCATTTGTTTAACATTGCATTTGTAAAGATTCTGAGACACTTACATGCTGCTATTAAGAAAAGTGTCATTTACCCTATGGATTAAATAAAAGTTTACATACACATACACACACACTCGTGGAATTTATATTTTAATTGAAAAAATGGACAAAAAGGTGAATGAGTAAAGTAATGTGTTCCTTCTGTTTGCCAGTGGTAAATATTATGTGAAAAAGGTAAAACAAGAAATTAATAATTTAAGTGAGAGACCAAGCGGCCAGTGTTGAGTGACAACAGGCTTTCTTCCCCCATCCTGTCTAAAGTACATTCCGGTCATGGAATAAATGCCGGAAACCCAGAACCATGACCATCCCTGGGCTAGTTCTGATACAAGAAAACTAACTGCCCATCAAATATCACCTACATAGTGAGGTTACTTGTATAATGTGATAATAAGCTTACTTTAAACACGCCCATGAGTCAGTTTCATTTCCACATGTTTAAGCACTCAATATAAATAACAGAAAATACACATACAAACAGAAAGTCAATAACAATATAGACAAAAAATAGAAAACTTAAGGGAATAAGGATGGGGAGTAAGCACTTAATTAACAAAAAGAAATCCACTGCTTTTTTAATTTGGACAACTGGTCAATATGATTTATTTTGTTTTGCTTTGGGCTTAAAATACTCATTGGAAAAGCTTAATAAATGACCAACTTACAAAAGTTAACATCTTCTATGAGGAAAGACTATTAAACAAGGTCACCTTTATTATTCTGCACGTTCTCAATAGCTAATGGCAATGTTTTTCTCTGCCACTTGGTGGCGACATTCACACACACCTTAAGTTTTTACTCACTTCATGGTTCTGCCTCTATTTTCAGAAAATGCATCCACAACTCTACCCTCAAATTTTGGTCTAGAAAACACCTTACAGATTCAGAAAAGATCTTCTATTCTACTCAGCATACAACATAAATTCAGTTACACAAAATCCAAATCACAACTATCTTGGTAGAAAAGAATCAGTGTTATTGTATCTGAACTGCCACTTCAAAGAGCCTCGTTAGAAAATTCTTGCTTGCTTACTTCATGCATACAGCCCGTTACTTCCACGCATACAACCTATGGACGACAGCAAAACAAAGATCATCCAACGGGCTTTACTGTCACTTGTCTCCCCAGGGACACACTACCTACTGCCTTCACGGTTTAGTCATGTTCCTTGGGACAAAGTTAATATGTCAAATGGCATTATTTCCACCTTTGGTGGAAAGTTTCCTCTAAGCAAAATAAATCTTTAAGAATGACTTTAAAAATTTTTCTATATAAACTGTATTTCCTTAAAAAAATTTTTTTAAATGAACCACAAACATAAATTAGCTACCGGATAGGGTACTCAAATAAATGTTAATTATTAGATACAAGATCTAACTAACATTAAGAGCAATTTAAAATCTGGGAAAGTTCTGCCTGAATACTTCCAGCATCACTCACCAGCACTAAATGCCAAGGAGTGGTCAGAGGCTCGTGTCCTGGGCTGTGCCTGAAGAGGCGCCACAGAAAGTCCCAGATGATCATGACCGAGGGACCCTCCTCCCTTCTCAGTGTCCTCGCCCACAAGCAGGAGGAAGGATCAGGCCTTTTCCTTGAGTCATCACTCAGCCTGCCAGCGACCCTTATTACTACTAACACGTCATCTTGCTGCTGGGTGCCACTGAGTTGATTCTGACCCTGGTGACCATATGCACAACTGAACAAAACTTGGTTTGGGAAGACTACAGTTTACAGTGGGAACCCATAATCATTTTTTTCTTTTTTAAGTCTCACCCAAATTCAGCTCCCAGGGAATACCCTCTGACTGAGCAACAAGGTGAAAAAGCTCTGCCGTCCAGCAGAGGGAGTTTGGAAGTGGATTATTACTATTCCCCCAGCTAGTCCCGGGTCAGGCAGCCTAGCCCTTAGGGACTTGGATAGGTACACCCCTGATGGGAAATTGGCTAACTGCCTTGGTCAGAGGGCCCTAAACCAATCTTCATATATATATATATATATATATATATATATATATATAAATAATTTTATTGGGGGCTCTTATAGCTACTACAACACTCAGTACATCATTTGTATCAAGTACATTTGGACACATGCTGCCACATACATTTCCAAACATTTTCCACTGGAGCCCTTGGTACAAGCTCCTCTTAAACTTGCCTTAAAAAGAAAAAAAACTCGCCTTTCCCCTTCCCCCTTTTTTTTAATGAATCATTTTATTGGGGGCCCATATAACTCCCATCACAATCCATACCAACATCAATTGTATGCAGGCCACATTTACACACCCATTGCCATCATTACTCTCAAAACCCTCCTTCCAGGTCCCCAGTATCAGCTCCCTACATTACCCTTTCTCCCCGCCTTCCCCTTGAACCCTTAGTAGTTTATAAATTGTTGTCTTGATAGATCATCTATCCTAAGTTTTCCAAATTTCCAACTTCTCCTGTACATCTCCTGGTCTAGGTGGATTTATGTGGTAGAATTGGGGTCATGATAGTGGGTGGGAGGCAGCATGGGAACTAGAGGAAGGTTGCATAGTCATTGCTACTACCCTGGATCTTAACTGGCTCATCTCCTCCTTGTAACCCCTCTGCAAGAGGATGTCACTTCACCTATTGATGTGCTTTGGGTCCCCAATCTGTACTTCCCCACATTAATAATAATACTTTGCAACCTTTTTCAAACCTGTTATCGTGTACCCAGCCCAATCATGGTCCTATGATGAACTATCATGAACAATCATGATTTTTGTGCCAGTGTTCTTCGTTCCCACGTTCTACTGAGTGGCCACTTTCTATGATGGCCTATTGGAATCATTTGTCTTTGTCTTCTCATTGTCCTATTTAAGACTTTGGGGCTGCTTTTCTCCCCTAGAACAAAACAATTTAAGTAACCTATGGGTTTCCTCATTTATTATAATAGTACTGTGTATTTAATTTAGACATTTTAACAATATAAATAGGGCTAAATTATAGCTAGTCAAAATTAGACAGCAGTGATGCTAGCTCTTTTATCAGTGTGTCTACATTCTCTAAAGGCTTCAAGCTTGCCTCTGGCTGGCTGAATATTGAAAATACAGGCAACCATGATTTAAAATAATCACCAAATCATCTATTTCAATTTGTTAAGCCACTATAGGTGTGTGCTTCATTGTTTGCCACTGTTGGAGAAACAAACAAGGCCTTTTAGCGGGATCTCGTCATTATTGCTTTAATTGTTCTCCTCCTCTTAGTATCCCACTAGGCCTGAGTTACCCACACAGTATTAAATGGCAGAGTTACTTTTAACACAAAGCTCATGTTAAAAAATGTATATTTATCAATGAATACATGCTAAATTATATTAAAATCCATTTTCAAGCACTCAGAGGAAGAATGGCAACATGGTCTCCTGGTTTGAAGCTCTATGAGAAACACACTATCATTGCTAGTTCCTATAGACCTAGTCCAGCCCCGATTAGCTAACAGTAGAAAAGATAATTTTAGGCAAGGTGGTCGTGTTTGTTGGGCATTGTATTAAAGCCAACGTTCTCAACCTTCCTAATGCCACGACCCTTCAATACAGCTACCCCCAACCATGAAATTATTTTTATTGCTACTTCAAAATTTTAATTTTGCTGTTAAGAATTGTAAATATCTGATATGTGGAATGTATTTTCATTGCTAAAATTGACATAATTAAAGCATAATGATTAATCACAAAACAAGATATAATTATATATTGCAAAATATTTATTTCTAATTACAAAGTGAAATTTTGTCTTGAAGCATGGTGTAGCATGGGTACAAGGGTCTTCACGCTGGGTACTCTATGTGCATGGATCTGAATGTGAGTGAATGTGTCCGGAGCATAGAGGAGCGGTGTCTCGGTTCTTAAAACCATTGGAAATATGCGTTTTCCAGTGGTCTTAGGCAACCCCTGTGAAAGGGTCATTTGACACCCAAAGGGGTCGAGACCCACATGTTGAGGAACCCTGTATTAACTTTCATTCTAAGCACTCCTTTTGCAAGACATAGATGACAAGTCAAAGCCCCAAGTCCATTTGCGGCATCCCCAGGTGGATTAAGCCTCCAGTGGATTCTTAGCGCTGGGCAGCAAACTAACTACAAGGTCAGCATTTACTGACTACCAGCAGTGCCGCTGGACAAACAGGAGGCTCTGGACTCTAATGGAGAGCTACTGTCTCTGAAACCTACAGAGTGTCAGACCCCATGGCAGTATAGGAGAATTCAGACCATTGACCCGGGTGTGAACAGTCTGGCCTCAGTCAGAGTCCATGAAAAAGTGGATTACTCCATCTAGACATGGGTGGGGCAGTTTCCCTTAGGAGCCACCCAGGGTGTGTCCCTGATGGAGAGCTCAGTGCTGGGGTCACACAGTCCTAAGTCATGCTCTCTGAGTCATGTCCTCATTGGAGTGTTGTTAAGGCCCTGGCCTGGATCAATCATATCCATTTTTCTGGCTAACATAATGTACTGTCCCAAACATAGTCCTGTTCCTGCTTCTGTAGTCCTATCTATAACAGTGCTGTGTTGAGCCGCCATCCACGATGATTTTGGAACAGTCTCCCTTGCTCTCTCGTGTATTTTTGAAGGCTCTGTGTCTCGGGTAGCTCCTGGCCATCATTATGATCACATTCAGATGATGTCTTTTTCCTATTTAAGAGTTTTGTTTTTCAAAACCATTTTATGAGACCTAATACAGATATATCATTTCATAGTTCAATCACATCAAGCAGTATTGTACAATTACTACTACTCTATTCAGCTTTAAAGCATTCTATTCCGTCTTGAACTCCTTGCTATCAGGTCCTCTTAACCCTACCCTCTTCTGTTTAAGATTTAAATAAGTGTGCTCTTCTTAAATTAATTTAAGATTTAGAGTCTCGTTTGTCCCCTAAAAGGGCATCTGACCTCTTTCATCACAGTAGATAACCAACACTAAAAAATAAATGGAACACTAAAAATTAGGGGCTGTGTAACGACAGAGAAAGTTGGAAATAGAGATTCAGTAACTCCAATCCTCTGGCTCCATCAATTTATAGCTACCATGAGTGTGGGCCTATTTAGCATCTCCCTATTACAGAACAGGAGTGTGACACATCTGTTTTACACAATTATTTTGAAGATGAAATGTAAGACACTGGCAGGTATTTTAAGAACAATTTCCGACTCATAATTGGAACCACACTATGGCAGGTTCAGCCATACTCATAAGGGGGGGAGATGATTTGCTATAAAAACTGATGATCTGGGGCTGAGCCCCGGTGGCGTAGTGGTTGTGCGCGGGACTGCGGCCCACTGGGACGGAGGTTCAATTCTAGCAGTGGGGCTGGACCTCCTACTCCCACCACCGGAGAGCAGTGATGCCAAAAAAAAAAAAACAAAAAAACTGATGATCTGTTGTGTTATATACACAGTATTGAAGATTAAATTCTGAGCACCCTAGTTTGCAAAAAGCTATGGATGGCAATAACGGCCCAAAAACCATCTGCAAAGTCCCTACTAAATACTTCCCAGGAGCCCAGGGTGTACATCAGTGGCTCTCAGGCTATGGGTTGAGACCCTGAAGTAGCAATGAAAATAATTTTGTGGTTGGGAGGTCACCACAACATGAACTGTCCTAAAGGGTTGAGACTTTAGGAGGGTTGAGAACCACTGGTGTAGATCATCTTGTCCTGGGGCAGAATGCCTTGGAGAGTGGATTGTCTTCACCCCTTCTTGCTAGCCAAGGGAGGGGCAGTCCCTCTTCAAGCTTGCCTAGATATACCCTTAATGGAAGTCACCATACTGGGGACAGGGACAGTACAAGGAGTCACATGGTAATGAATCATGTCCTATCAGTCTGACTCTGACTCACTTTGGTCTAAGTAGGCCCACCCTGTAACTGTGAAGTATTCACCTGCCACCAATTGTGCTTTCTGCTTCCTTTGCAACACACACACACACACACACACACACACACACACACACACACACACACACACACCCCTCCACCCCCCCGTAATGCCCTCCTTTAAAGTTTGGTATCTGGAGGAATCTTTGGACACTATTTCAACTTTGTGAGGGTGGTCTCCCTCATCTGAACACTGGGTCTGTGTCTTTCTGTTGTCTTTGCCTCTTTTAAGATTTAGTACATATTCTTTTTCAATTATATATGAGAAGCAATCTCTTTCTATACCATTAACCAACACACACTAAATGTTGGTATTGAAAACATTTTTTTTAAGTTGGTTGAATGATAAACCATAAATGCTAAGGAGCTACTCAAACCACGTAACTGTTAAAATAATTTCCTGCAGCAACTTCTTGAAATGAGGTGCTGGGATTATTAGGTAGCTAGCACAGGGACTGGAGGATCCATTGCACATGCTCACAGGACAGGGGATAGGGTGTGGGGGTGGTTGTGTGTGTGTTTCGTGCACGTGTGGGGTGAAGAGCTCTGAGAGTGCCTGTGTAAACCTAAAACTTCTATCTTTCATAAAACTCACTTGGATTACAATCCAAGATGCAGAGTGAATTCTTTCTCAAGAAAAGTCAAGGTCTGAGGTATGTGTCCCACGAGAAAGATGTAACAGGCTGTTGATTGATTTCTATGCTACAAGTTATTTTAAATGATCTTATAGTATCCTTCAATGCAATACACACATTAGAAAAAGTCATGATAACTAATGTATCCGTAAAGAAAACTAGAGTTATCAACTCTGTCCCATAGTCAGCTCCGAACTAAAAAGTTCATTAAAGATTTTTAAAAATCAGAAAGTTAGTAAACCTCAATAAATAAGTAAAGTTGCATAACCTTTACCCAGGAGACTTAACAATTAAGATCTTTGCCTTTACAGCTCAACCTTTCAAGGCTAAAATGAATTTCAGTAAGGAGTTTCCTAATTTTCTTCTCATGTGAAAATTAATTTTAAATAGACTTACACTTCACATCTCCCCTTCTCTTACACATACACTGTGATTTTCTATCTCACAAATTATCTAAGATTTCATTCGTTCCTATTAAGCCTAACCCAAAATAGGAGTCCTCATTCCTTCTACTTGAGGTTTCTGCCTTTCGAGATCATCTGAAAACTAAAACTCTCATCTCCGCCTACAAGCAGACTCTTGTTGGAAAGCATGCTTCTATACAGAATTCTTCACAAGAAAACTCCAAGAAACAAACTTTAAGAATAAGCAAAACCAAAAAAAGCTCAAGTTTTAATGATATTATCAAATAAAAAAGAAGCTAGCTATAAGGATCATTGTTATATTATAATTTAACATGTACTACTGTGATTTAGCTCCAGGACATAGCACATTTCATTATAACACTTGATCTTCGGAAACTGTCCAGCCTTTTAAATCTCATCACTTCTTCCAGCAAACTTTAGCCTCTGGATACATGTTAGGTTGCTTACACAAGGTCAGATTCATTCTGCGGACAAAGACGAGGCTTCCTACTCCTGTATAGTGTTAACCGGCTTAGAAACTCAATGGCAGTCCTACAGGGTTCCTTAAGCACTGGCGTCAATAGGAATGACAGCAGTAAGCTTTAAGTGTCCGACACCAACTTTCATCTTTTTTTCTTCCTTGCTTTTTGTTGCGGTTTTTTTGTTTTCTTCGTGTATGATGATGTGATCTAGATTCAGTCCTTGTTGAGTTAGCCTACCTTACCTCACACGCGCCAGGTTGCTCACCTCGGCCTCCGTGGGACTTCTGTACATGTGAGCATTGTTCCAGATACATGCTGCAGCATCAGCTGCACAATTTGGCCTGGAAGGACTTCCTGGGCAACCCTGCCCAAAAGGTTATGAAGATAACATAGGAAACTGCTGATGCATCATAAATGTTACCTTTTTTTGTTTTATCGGAATGTTGTAGTGGACATTTCCATCTCGTGACTATCTTATAACTTAAATAGTGGAAAATACCTGAAAAAGTACACGACTCCCCCAAAAATATGCATTCCATTTTAGCAAGCATTCTATATTGCACTAATTGCTAACATCCAATTTGTGGACGGTGATCTTTGTGGATCTTTTCTTTCTATTTGCATTATTATCTCAATATTATTTTATTCTTACTACTTAATTTTTCTGCTTTTTATTGCTCTTTTCAGATGATGAAGCACAGGAGTAGATGTAGAGAGAAAAGAGCTGACGGCGAAGGATGATATGGAGAGGTTAGGGTGGGGGTGTGGTGGGAGATGGGGAGTGTATGGGGGCTGGGGAAGCAAACAATGTATGTGGGAGGAAGCACTAGAACTCATGGCAATTACACAAGTCATTTTAAAAGTGATTTAATTGGGGGGGGAACGCAATGGGGTGGCACAGGGAGAAAGCATTCTAAAATTGATTGTGGTAATGATTATAGAACTCTTGATATGACTGAACTGTTTGATATATGAATTAAGTGCCAATAAAACTATTACTAAAGGGTTATGGTCTCAGAAACTCATTGGGGGCAGTTCTACTTTGTCCTATGAATTGTGATCACCTCCACAAGAGTTTGGTTTGGTTTGGGGACCTAGAGAGAAATTCAAGGGCCATTGAAAGGGCACTTTAGAGATCTCTGAGGAGGCAGAGGCCCCAGAGACCAGATGCAGTCAGCCACACAAATGCTCAGAGGCACAGAACTAAGGGGTACCTTCTACTTTTCTGGCTTGAAATTACGTAATAGTAGGGACAGAGATCAGACATGCTGCCTTCCAGGCCCATGAAAGTAAAGAACAAGAGATAATGGTGGGGGGAGACGGAGACTGCTGGCTGAGAAGTGTTGCTATGCATGAATGACTATGCTCTTACTATATACGGATTATGCTTTTTGGTAACATATTAACTTCCTCCAAATAACCCCCCTTAAGAGTTGGTTTTTCTATGGGTTCTGTATGGCCAATGCAAGGAATTGTTGAACGCAGCAGAGAAGTAGAGTGCTGTAAGAATAGTTGGTGTCAGAATTGGCAAAGGAGGATGGACTGTGGAGGCAGGTCAGGCCCTTGCCTCGTAGCAATAGGGAAGTCTAAGGCCAACATGTAAGTTACTGCCATGTATGCATATATTTTATCATAGACAGCAATGTACTTCAAGAAAGATCTTGAAGTGTTCTTTATGGTGTTGGCAAGGAATATGGACACTACCAAGGATGGCCAGAAAAACAAACCAATCTCTTTTAGAGAAAGTGCAGAAAGAATAGTCCTTAAAATCATGGATGGCAAGGCTTTGTCTCATTTACTTTGTCTAAGTTTTCAAAGGAGGGAGCCGCTGGTAAAGGGTATCGCACTTAGTCCAACAGAGGGCGAACGAAACAGAGAGAAACTGTTGGGAAGTGGACTGACAGAGTTGGCTCATATGGGCACAAACATAACAACATAACAGCCATTGTGAGGATGGCGAAGGACTGAGCACTGTTCTCCTCCACTGTCTCAGGACCCAGGTTGCTATCAGGAGGAACCAACAGCCCACACCTACGAACAACACTTTAAAGAAATAGTGTTGGTTTGACAGGAGAACAAAATGTTGATTTGAATCCAGCCATCAGCTTCATCAGCTACTTTGTAAATATTAAAACCAAACTAACTCAAACCTGATGCTGTTGATGACGGCTCACAGGAACCCTACAAATGAAAAAAGCAGTGCCCCCGTGCTATCTCGAAGACTGTGGGCCTTTGTGAAGAGCGACGGCCACACATTTCCTTCAGAGTAGCTGGCGAGTTCAAATGCCAACTTGTTAGTTAGCAGCTGAGTTCTTAGAGCAATGGCCTCCGGGAGTTGCCAGTGAAGATTACACTCTAGAAACATCAATAGGGACAGCTCTATTCAGGCACAGGGCGGGCAGGGAGACGCTATGCGTTGGAAATGGACTCAGTGACACCCAACAATCATCTGATTGATGAACAATTTCTGTAGTGCTCACAATCATGAATATTCTCACTGGATTTCCCTGTCTTCTTGTTGTTTTCCCCTAAGAATCTGAGCAGGAAGATCAAGGTACTCTTCTTTAAACTTGTTTAGTTGACAAGGCATGCTCAAAGCCAGTGAATTTCTGGATCAGGAATCCACTTGGTCGTTTTCTTGTTAAAGTGGTATTTGGGGGAATCACACTTGCTTACAAAGATACATTTTCTACCAGCAGAAAAGCTGTTTTGTGAAGGTATTATTTATGATGACACTTTTTGGGAAACATCAGGCAATACAAAAGAAAAATAATGAAGTACTTCATTTTATGAAATCTTAGCCAAACTCTCTTTATAACGGTCACTTTCTGGCTTCAATATGTTACACGGTTCTCTTGGTTTTCTTCCTTCTACAGCCACAAACCCCTAATTTTCATTGTGTTCAAGGATTAACCCAATAAATGAAACCATGCTCTGGGCATGAATACTAACAAATCATTTGCATAGTTACATGACAGCTACAATGGACTATTGGAGAGGCAATTATCTTACCTTTTTTCATTCCCATATGACTTCTGTGCAACTTTTGCATGAAGAATAAGTACTGTTTGATCCCCTCTCTCCTTTAAATAATTCCGCATAGCTTCCCTAAAATCAAATATAAAATTACTTATTATGGGGGTGAAATTTGTTGAGATCTTTGCAATAAATGCTGATGATTTTTTTTAAACAAGCAAAAAAACCTAAAGGAACAAATCATACTCATGAAATAAATGGAATATTAAACAGCAAAGCAATACAAACTGCTATCCTGAGACGTAGTGGATTTTTTTAAAAAAGGAAACTATCCCTCATTCTCTTGAATTTATGATGTAACTCAGTTAAACTTCAACTTCTAGAACAACTGTAGTCACCATGTACAACGTTAATGTGGCTTGAAATTGTCTTTTAAAATTTATGACATGAAATACTTTTATAGTTTAACAATCTAGTTAGCCCCAACGATTGCTCTCCCTCAGCTAACAGTTCCAAAAGCAAAATTTCCTGTCATTGAACTGATGGCAACTCACAGGGACCTTATAGAACAGGGCGGAATTATCTCCATGGGTTTCTGAGACTAACTCTTTACAGGAATAGAAAGCCTAATCCTTCTTCCTTACAACAGTTGGTGGTCTCAAATCGCTGACCTGTGGTGCACAGACCAACGTGCAACATGTTTATTATATTTAATAAGTCACAATCCTAAACTGTTAACTTTTATATAAGGGTAAAAAAGATCCTACAATTTAGGTACAAATACATAATTGTGGTTACAGATGAGACTAGATACACAAAATTTAATAAATACCACTTTGAAACTGGTTAAAAAATTGACTCAAACTTTGAAAAAAATACATATACACATTTAAAATGCTGAGTTTTTCAGTATATTTTTAATGTAATCAAATTTAATTTAATGCAATTTTTGTGGTAAAATTAGGTGACTTGGCTGCTACCCGGGTCAGCTTATACTTGAGTATATACGGTCAATGATCAAAATTCTTTACTAGTTATGCAGATGTTCACTCAAATTATTTTGCTAAGCAACATTATCTAGTTCAGAGAAACAAGTTGGAAACAAATCAAACTTCCACAATTCTGAAATGGCAGAATTCTAATTCTTGAAGTGTCTGCTTATCACAAAATCAAACACGACAGAGATTCAGACATAATTGCCAGAAAAATAATTAACAGAGAATGCCTATTTAGTAGAGATTCACATATGTGGTAGTTATATAATTGTCAATTTGAGGATCAGGAGTGAATGGGGTGGAGACTAGTCTGTCAATCATGTCATTGCCAATAAGGCCTCTGGGTAGGATCGCTTTCTCCTGAGGATTCTGGAAATTTCTGTAATTTCCTCCTTAGAGGCGGGAGAGTGTCTGTGCATGTGTGTGTCTCTCTCTCGTCACTGCCTGGGAGTACTGACAGAGTTCTCTTCCTTCCAGACATTTCTGAGGAGAAACCACATAAAGCTACCCTGAGGCAGCAGTTCGGAACTGAAGGAACCACATGGGGACCCCTGCCAGCACTAAGATGCTGACAATGCCACTAGCTTCTGCATTCGGCGTTAGTGCATGTGTTTCATTGAATCTGAAGGTTTTATAGATTGGTATCAGACATATCTGCTAATATCAGACTTATGGACATGATCTGTACTAAGATGGGATATTTTCTCAATATTCAATTGCTCTTGTATATAAACCTCTTTCTTATTATACATGAGTGTCTATGGATTTGTTTCTCTAGTCATCCCAGACTAACACAACGTGGACACATAACCCCAATCTCCATGTCATCCATGATACCAAATCTATGAGCTAGTTCTAGACTAGCTCCATCACTTAAAACTGACACAAGAGATAAAAAATGTCCATCTCACACAGTGTACTTGTGAGGATTACATGAGCTGGCCAAGACCACACTTTGTATTCAACAACTGAAAACCTGCTCCTGTGCAAGCTGGAAGTGAGAACTAACTTTGCCACAGAAACAATGACCTATGGAATAGTAACTGTATTGGGACACATGACATGGACAGAGGCATACACACAAATCGGAGGCAAAAGAATGAATAGCAAGGGAAGGATGGAGACAATGGAATGAATGCATGCCTGGAAAGCCTGCTTAGAACTACGGTACACTCGGAAAGCTGATGAGGAGGCAAGGGAGTAGGAGGAAGAGTCAGACCTGAACATACTGAGCGATTCTGCACATTGAGACCCAAGCTAAAAACTAAGTCAATGCAGCAATGGCGAATACTTCTTGCATATTTACTATGTGCCAAGCCCTCTATTATTGTTATTACTATTTGGTGCCCCTGAATCAACTCCAACTCACAACTATGTGTTCTAGCACCATCCTCACAATAATTGTTTGAGGTCATTGTGCAACCACTGTGACAATCTGCCTCATTAAGACCAAATATGGGGGCTGAGCCCCGGGGGCGTAGTGGTTGTGTGCGGGACTGCGGCCCACTGGGACGGAGGTTCAATGCCAGCAGTGGGGCTGGGCCTCCTACTCCCACTACCGGAGAGCAGTGATGCCCAAAAAAACAAAACACAAAACAAAACAAGACCAAGTATGATGTCCTTTTCCAAAAAGACTGCCTCTCCTGATAACATGTAGAAAGTACATGCGAGTAAGTCTCACATCCTTGCATCTAAGGAACATTCTGGTTGCATTCCTCCAACATAGATTTGTTTCCTCTTCTGGAAGTCTGTGGTATTTTCATTATTCTTTCCTATTAGCATACATTCAAGGCATCAATTCTTCTGCCTTCTTTGTGATTTAGCTTCCACATGCTGATGAGGCAATGCGAAAGTACCATGGGGTTTGGGTCAGGTGCACCTTAGCAGTAAATCCTTGACAACTTTGATCCGTTCTCCAGTTATCATGATGCTGGTCAATTGTGAGGGTTTGAGTTTGCTTTACATCGACTTGCAATCCATGCTGAAGACTGCAGTCTGATTTTCATCAGAAAGTGCTTCAAGTCCTTGCTACTTTCAGCAAGTAGGGTTGTATCATCTGCATAGTAATTGTTAACAAGGCCCTCTTTTAATCACTTTAGATGTGTTATTTCACATAACTCTCAAAATCCCCAAAGGAAAAAGCACTGCCATTAATTTTCTGAATGGCCACAATTAAGTGGCAGAGCCCTTGTGGAGTCGTGTTTAGAACACTTGGCTGCCAACCAAAAGGTCAGGGACCCTAGCCCCGAGCTGTTCCATGGGAAAAGGCTGTGGCGACCTGCTCCCATACAGATTTGTGAGTTTATAACTCCCTTGGGGCAGTCTTAGTCTGTCCTGTAGGGTCACTCTGAGTCAGAACTGACTCAACAGCAGTGAACTTGGCATGCTCTTTTAGGCAGAAGTCAAAAACAAATTCTCCAAGAACGTAAAGCGTACCAGGGCAATGAAAAGCAGTGACAGCACGATGAGGAGTGCCAGACTGTGAAAGGTCTAAAAATGCTTTTTAAACTTAAAATACTACGACAAAAGTTTGGACACATTTAAATATCACCTTATGGTAGATTACAAAAGGAGTGGAAGCAATAAAAAAATGTTGAGTTATAGAAATACAATGCTTCAAAAACAAAGTTTCCCCTTAAGTGAAATGAAAAAATGTCATCCAACTTTATCTCAATCTCACAGAAAAACCTGGATCTGGCAGTAGTGCTTGAGGCAATGAGAAACTTGGAGAACTTCTAAACAGGTAATTACCGTATATACTCATGTATAAGTTTTTCAGCACATTTTTAATGCCATTTTGTGGTAAAACTAGGTGTCTCATAACGGGCATTTGTAGAGGTCTAAATACAGGTATGTATATATGTAAATATATTTATATATGATGTTGGGAAAATAGATCTATGTGCATATATTTAGAGGTTTGCTATTAAGGTAGTAGAGGGATATTGGGCCTTCACTCAAGTACTCCCTGTATGCAAGAACAGTGTGTTCTATTAAACTAGCATTCCATGCTGCTCACATTCCCAATATAATCACTGAAGACAAAGTGGGTGCATAAGCAAATGTGATGAATAAAGCTGATGGTGCCTAGCTATCAAAAGATACAGTGTCTGGGGTCTTAAAGGCTTGAATATATAAACAAGTGGCCATTTAACTAAGAAGCAACAAAGCCCACATGGAAGAAGCATACCAGTCTGTGTGATCACAAGGTGCTAAAGGGATCAGGTATCAGGCATCACAGAACAAAAAATATGATCATTGAGAATGAGGGGCAGTACAGAATGGGGACCAAAAGTCCATCTGTAGACAACTGGACATCCCCTTACAGAAGGGTCACGGGGAGGAGATGAGCCAGTCAGTGTGGTACAGCACCAATGAAACATACAACTTTCCACTAGTTCTTTAATGCTCCCTCTCCCCCCATCATGATCCCAAGTCTACCTTACAAATCCAGCTAGAACAAAAGATGTACACTGGTACAGATAGGAACTGGAAATACAGGGAATCCAGGACACATGATCATTTCAGGACCAATGGGGAGAGTGGCAATACTGGGAGGATGAAAGGAAAGGTGGGGTAGAACGAGAGAAATGATTATAAGGATCTACATTTAACCCCCTCCCTGGGAGGTGGACAACAGAGAAGTAGGTGAAGGGAGACATGACAAAACAATAATATTTTACAAATTTTCAAGGGTTCATGGGGGGGTGGAGGTGAGGAAAATGAGGAGCTGATACCAATGGCTCAAGTAGAAAGAAAATGTTTTGCGAATGATGAGGGCAACATATGTACGTGTGCTTGACACAATGGATAGATGTATGGATTGTGATGAGTTGTTCGCCAATAAAATTATTTTTAAAAAAGGAGAAACTAATACAAAGGGCTCAAATGGAAAGAAAATGCTTTGAAATGATGGTAGAAGCATGTATAAATGCACTTGATACAATTGATGCATGGATTGTTTTAAGGGCTGTGAGAGTTCCCAATAAAATGGAGAAAAAAAAATAGATGCCTTGGTTGATATCTGGGTCAGCTTAGTGCTGCCGAAGAGAGCACTTGGGGGCAGCTTATACTCAAGTTTTTATGGCAATTTTCCTGCCCACTTAGTTAAATCTAGGAACAAGTCCTTGAGTAGCAACAAATGGTCAAGTACTCAACTACTAGCTAAAAGCTTGAGGGTTAGGACCTATCTGAAGTTGCATTCTCTACTGGCAAAGAATGTCTAGAAGATTTATCTGAAGGAAATGGTTCACATTGCTATAGAAACTGGCAAGTCTCCCAAGTCCATAGAGCAGGTATCATGTTGAGGGCTTATCCTAACTCATGTAGCTGCAAGGGCTGAGGAATCCAACATCAAGAGGTCAGATAGCAAGTTTCTAATTCACAGGCTGTGGAAGCTGTCAATTCCCCCAAAGCAGAAGATGGTTTGTATACATGCATGAATATAAGATACAGGACAACCCCACCAAGAAGCTTCCCATATACCAATTGCGTGATCATATCAAATCATAATGTAAAAAATAATTGTATCATAACTTCCAAACTCCATTATCACTAAAGTGCCAGTCCACTGAAAAGCACAGCCCAGCCAAATTGATACTCAACCTTAACTATGAGAAGTCCATCCACTTGTTAATTTGGCACCTGTTCACACCTCAAGCTATACAAAATCTCTAAATCAAGATAAATACATGTAGCTGGTGCTTTAAATGAGCGGCATAGGCTGCCAAGTCAGGACACATGACAGAGACTATACTGCAGGGACTCATCCCAACTGGAACCAAGTCAGGGGACCCACTCTAGGCCTCCCTCATCTACATGGGGTGTCCACGGCTACTATGACACAGGGAGTACTTTGTAAATGGTACAAAGGTGAATGTGAAATACAAGACTGAGTCGGGGGGCAGGAGGTGGCGGGGGGGAGGGGGGGGAAGCAGGCACTTTTGCATTCTATTCACTCAGGCCAATGCCAATGGCCTCTGGTTGCATTTGTCGAATTTTCCAACCTTAAGCAAACTGGCCATGGCACAACTCCGTTGGTTTCTAGGGTGAAACTGGTCCAGCCCCACACATTCAGGGTGCTCGACCCTGGTGTGCTCCCAGACCAACATCCTGTTCCATCTTGGCCAGAGGCCTGGCAAACAGTGAAAGTTGGTTCAACACTGTCTTTTGCTATCATCTTAGAAATCAACCTGAAAGTAAAAAACTTGTTCCTTCCTTTAAACATTAATATTTATTATCAAATGGCTATTTGTTAATTTTTTTTTAAAAAAAAGGCCTATCATAACAATCCATGTATTGTCAGAAACTCACTAAACTCATTTACGTTTAACATTTTATAAAGGAGAAGAAATTTACTCAGATGTCTAATTCACTCAGGACCATTCTTGTGGTCAATCTGACTTGTAAATATTAGCATTAACAGCGATATTCAAAGATGCCAAGGCTCTCTACAAATCTGTCTCTCGCTGTTGTGATAAAAATTGTGTCCTCTGTGCACTCCATGTGTGGGTCTAACTTGAGAAATCCAGTCAAATGTGACAATTTTCCCCTGAAGGTGTCTTTGGACACCTTCTTCTACAGTTAACCAAGGTGCAAACCTAGAATTTAGTATCAGTCATCACTTAATTCATGCTGCAGAAAACCAACCAAATCAAGTATTACACTGAAGGAAGAATCCATGTTTGGTAGTACATAGCAATAAATTCATCTGGACCCAACTTGATCTTCCTTAAATTCGTCACCTTCATTTTTAATAGCACATATTCTCCAGGTTTGGTCGTTCATTTAGAAATAACCTTACTTTTTAGGTATAGCTTATCTTCTCCTGAGTCACATTTTGCATTTCATTTCTTGAGGCTCACTGGAACTGCTGAATACAAAGTCGGTGGTTCAAATCTACCACCTACTCTGAGGAAGAAAAAGGAAGCTATCTGCTCCTTATCAAAAACCGCAGCCTGGGATATGTTATGCAAGAACGCTGTGCCAAAGTTCATTACTTAACTGTCACACTAATGTCAGTGAGGTTGACACACAAACTCAACCCACCCATAGACGCACCTGTGAGACAAGCTGAAAAGGCCGAAAACCGTCTGTAGCTCAGTTCTAGATTGACACACATACAGCTGTACTTCACTGGGTGTATATACTACACAAGGCCTCTTTTCCAGTGAAGACTAGGGAAGCAATATCCAAGCCGTGCTAGTTACTATTGCCTCATATGCATGCGAAAGTTGCACACTACTCAAGGAAGATGAAAGAGGAACTGATGCATTTGAATTGTGGTGCTGGTGAAGAATACTGAAAGTATTGTGGACTATCCAAACAACAAACAAATTTGTCTTGGTAGTATAGCCAGAATCCTCCTTAGAAGCAAGCATCCATCCATATCATGAACTTTGGACATGCAATCAGGAGAGATTCATCGCTCAAGAAGTACACTGTGTGCATAGAGTAGAGGAGCAATAAAAAAAGAGGAAGGCTCAGGCTGAGCCCCGGTGGTGTAGTGGTTGAGTGCGGGACTGGCTTGGCAGTTCACATCCAGCAGCAGCTCTCCAGGAGCAAGGTTGGGCCTCCCACTCCCACCAGAGGGCAGTGATGCCTCCCCTCCACCCCCCAAAAAAAGAGGAAGATTCTTGACAAGATGGCTATACAATGGGCTACGGCATAGGACCAGGCAGTGTTTTGTTCTGCTGCACATAGCGTCACAAGAATCAGAACACATTCAATGGCACCTATCAATAATGGGGCTGCAATCAGTCAGTATCAACTCAATAACAATTAACAACAATAATCTTATGACTAGAATGTGTTAATTCAAGTGGCTCAAACAACCACCACCACCCAGAAAAAAACAAGCAAGATCCCATGGAACTACAGTAAAAGTCTGTCAGAAGATTCATAAAGCTGTAAATCTTTTCTGAGGAGAGCATCACATTTTTCTTGTGGAGTGGTTGATTGGTTCAAACCATCAACCTTTCCAGTACTTGAGCACAGTGTTAAAAAAACAAACAAACAGATAAAAGACAAAATAATGAAAAGGCTCACAAACTAAGAAGGTTACAGGTGCTAATAGGAGTTAATGAGAAATTGTAGGGATTCTTGTTATCTTTTATTTGGGAGAGGTGGGTAGACATAACAAGCTGTCTGTGGCAGTCATGTACTCTGATGGCAATTTGATTAAGAGTGTAGGGGTGGAGTCTAGCCTGTCAATCTGGAAATAGTCAACGAGACCTCTGTGTGGGCATGGCTTTCTCTGAGAATTCTGGGACATATTGTAATATTTCCCCCGTGAAAGTGAGAGACTACCGACTCGGTCGCTTGGAGACGCTCTGCTGACAAGACACAAAACTCAGTCCCATGGGACACTCGACTGACAAGACAACATGGCAGCAGGATGAGAGATCCTGAGTTCTGGAACCTGGAAGAGCCAGAGAAGTCACATGGGTTTCCCCTGATGGAACCTGACCTCTGGGGCCAGAGAAGCCATGTGAAAACTCCTGCAAGTGCTGAGATGCTTGGGAGGTTATGGGGAAGACCACTGCCAGCGCTGAGCTGTTCCTACCGCCACTGGACACACAACACTCTGCACCCACTGATCTATGATTGTCCTGGTGTCACTGCATGTGTTTTCTGAGTCTGAAGAAGACTTTATATCTTGGTATCGGACATATGGGCTAATATCAGACTTATGGACTTGGACTGGGTCGGGATGTTTTCTCAATGTTCCATTCCTCTTGTATATAAACCTCTTCCTTATGTGCATATGTATGTTTATGAATTTGTTTCTCTAGTCTATGCAAACTAACACACTCTATATCTAAGTAGAAAAACACATGAGTGATAGTCCATATTTAAAAGAGGACAGGATTAACAAGAAATCAAAAATAGTATTCCAATAGTAAGATGCCAAAATCCCTATCTGAAGAAAAAAATCCGGGAAAATGTATCATTGCAGAACTAAATCCTGAACACCAAAGAATAGTTTTCAGAATTACTGTTATATTACTGAATTCTTTAAAAAGTTAATGGCGGCTGAGCCCAGGTGGTGTAGTGATTGTGCGCAGGACTGCGGCCCACTGAGATGGAGGTTCAATTGCAGCTCACAGGAGCAAAGGCTGAGCCTTCTATTCCCACCACCAGAGGGCAATGATGCCCAAAAAAAACTTTAAAAAAAAGTTAATTGCAATAAAAAGAAAACTCATAAATTTGTTAGAACAGTTCTGAAGTTATAGGAGTAAGTTTGTAAACATATCCTTTGCCAATTTTATTGTTAATGATTCTTAACTCATTCCATATTAAAAGCGAGAAAAACTTATCCCAAGAATGCCACCCCGCATTAAAGCACACATGAAATGGGCAGACAAGCTCCAATGCAGTCTATTACTCAGCTACTTTCACTAGTTTCACCACTGGCAGCAACAGGAAGGTGCAATAAAGGCTGGGAAGAAAGATCAAGCAAATGTTTGGGAGAACAGCTTGATCGTAGCCATGATGGCAAGAATTTCTTGGTAAAGGAAAACAGTCAATGACATAAAAAACCACAAAATACTCACATAAAGAAAGATTTTACCCCAAAACAACAACAACAAACAAAAAAAAAGAAAAGAAAAGAAAAGAAAAAATTTAAAATATGGAATGGGTCTTAAGTTTGAAAGCAAACATGCGGCCATCTGGCTCAGGAGCAACAAAGTCCATATGGAACCAGCACACCAGCCTGTTTGACCACGAAGTGTCAAAGGGATCAGGTATCAGGCTTCAAAGAACTAAAAAGCATGCCCATCTTCCTGATATGAATGCTGACGACAAATGGGTGCATAAGCAAATGTGATAAAAACAGCTGATGGTGCCCAGCTATCAAAAGAAAAAGTATCTGGGGTCCTAAAGGCTTGAAAGTAAACAAGCGGCCATGCAGCTCAGAAGCAACAAAGCCCACATGGAAGAAGTACACTAGCCTGTGTGCCCATGAGGTGTTGAAGGGATCAGGTATCAGGGATCGAAGAACTAAAACAGATCATTATAAATGAGGGGGAGTACAGATTAGGGAGCCAAAGCTCATGAATAGGTGAAGCAACATCCCCTTACAGAGGGGTCAGGGAGGAGACAAGCAAGTTAAGTTACAATGTAGCAACAATGAAACATTCTCAACTTTCCTCTAGTTCTTAAATGATTCCCCCCACCCACCATGATGGTTCTAATTCTACCTTACAAATTCAGCTAGACCAGAAGATGACAAATAGAAGCCGGAAACATGGGGAATTCAGGACCAATAATCCCTTCAGGACCAGTGGTGAGAGTGGTGATACCAGGAGGGTGGGGGGAAGGTGGAGTAGAAAGGGGGAACCAATTGCAGGCATCTACATATAGCCTCCTCCCTGGACAACAGGTGAAGGGAGATATCGGACAGTGTACGATATGACAAGATAATGATAATTTGTAAGTTATTAAGGGTGTGTGTAAAAGGGGAAAGGTGGGAAGGTGAGACCGGGGACTTAAGTGGAAGGAGTATGTTTTGAGAATGAAGGCAACAAATGTGCACATGTGAACTGCACATAATTGAGGTATGTCTCGATCAAGAGTTGGATCAGCCCCCAATAAAATGATTTTGTTTAAAAACATGGAGTGACTTCACTGGACAATAAATTAAGAATCTCTGCATCAAAGGGAGTCAAAGCAGGCTGCAAAGTGTAAGGGAGGCAACAAGTGCAATGAACACAAACCAGGTTTCTGAAATGCCTTGGCTGTTAAAAGGAAAATCTGTAGAACTGTATCTGGGTAGTAACAGGTAGGAGAGAAAAGTCTCAGTTTCCTTGTAGGATTTTATCTTATAGAGTGAGTTGTTTATTACTCACTGTCATGTATCATACATACATTTGTATGTCTCAACTTAAAATTCTTGGGCCAAGAAGTGTATGACTTCTTCATGTTCAAAGACAGTACCATGATTTCATCAATAGCCCTGACTCTTCTCTAAATAACCGCTCTCACTAAATCAACAACTACATTCTGACTGAAGTACCAAAAAAGCCACCACCTTTTACTTTTAAATAGGTGTTTGTAGTAATAATACTTTAAAACTTTTTACTGAGTTAACAAGAAGCTAAGACCCCTTGCCCCAAACACAAAAATTAATCTGCATCAAATTGGATACTTTCAACACACAAAGAGCTTCTGGAAAATGAGTTTGGACATGAGCTTTGATTGTATCTGAAAATTCCATGTTAACGTGTGTGCATTTGGTCCATATACTTAGGGTGGCTCAAAGTAGATTTCATGGGCCAAAACCTTCCTTAGAAATATTTTGTGGAGTCTAGTACTATGTACTGTATCTGCCTCTATGACACAAATGACAGTAATTTTTTAAGTCACAGTGACTCTCACCCAGAATCCTTAAAACGTTTTTTTAAAAACAGATTCCCTTATTTCCACCACCACCACCACTCCTCCGCGTGGTCCAAAAGTCTAGTGACTTAAACTGCACGAGTGGTGGATGAAGAAGAGGGATTTAACCAGAGCTAGCCCCGCCTACCAAAAAGCCAATCCACTGCCACTGAGACACTGCTAACTCATGAGCCTGCAGTGGATGTCTGAGACTATACATCTTTATGGGAGCCACCTTTCTCTCATAGAAAGGCTGGTGGTTTGAACTGCTGACCTTACGCTCAAGCCACAGATCTATCATAGGTGAGAAAGAAAATCTACCACAAAGGTCTTCTTCCTTGCACTTCTCAAACTGGACTGACACTTGCAAATTACAAATAAAAGTTCAACATGGACTTTTTATCTTACAGTAAGGAAACCTATCTGCATCAAGTCTTTCAAAAGTAATTTCGCATACACCGACATGTGTGAAAGATCTGCTGAGAATAATTTGAAAATTTTCACTGTGAGATAAAACCAAAAAACGTGAAGTCATTGCCTTACGGTCCACAGGGCTTCCCAAGCCTATAATCTTTCCAGCAGATAACTGCCATAATCATTCTTCCATGGAGCTGCTGGTGGGTTTGGACAGCTCAATTTTTGATTAGCGACCAAGCAATGAACCTCTGAATCACTAAGCCTCCTTCATTATAGGCCAACGGTCAGATGATCATGCTGTCAGCAGCCCATTTTTTATACCTTAAGGAAGCCAGAGTATTTTCTACAATTTGAAAGGGCTGTAAACATAAAAGAAAATATGCAATAAAGATTATCCATGTCCCGTGAAATCTGAAATTACTAGCATACAGTTTGGCTCCTTACAGGAAACATTTGCTGGCTCCTAGTATTGACTGAGTTGAATTGTGTCCCCTTGCCATTGCAACCCTTAGAGATAAGGCTATAGTAGTGGTTTAGATTAGACCCCAATCCAGTTACTGGTGTCTTGAAGCCTCTAATCCTCAAGAAGGGACCAGACCCAAGCAATCAACCTTATGACAACATCTGCTATAAGCAGAAGAGTCATTTGGGTGGTGACTTCAATTCTTTACTCAGGTCACAGTTTTGATGGAATTGAAAGGTGATTTCCATAGAAGGGTGACCTATTGCAGTTATGTGCCCAACGTTACACTCACTGTGTCAATCCATCTCTTCAAGGTCCTCCTCCCTTTTATTTTATCAAGCATGATGTCCTTTACAAGGAGTCCTGGTGGCTATATGGTGGGTTATTAACCACATGATCAGCAGTTTGAAACCAGCAGCTAGTCCAAAGGAGAAAAAGGAGTCTTCCTACTCCCGTCATGAATCAGAATTCATTCTGATAACACATCCAAAGTTCTTGAGACAAGGTCTCCAAATCTTCACTTTCAAGATCCTTCACTAGCATCAGAATTCAATTGCACTGATTTTTCTTCAGTCTTCCTTATTCAGTGACCAGCTTTGACATGCACATAAAGCAATGGAAAATACTGTAGCTTGGGGCATGCATACCTTCATCCTCAAAGTAATCTTTCTACTTTTCAACATTCTAAAAGGGGTTTGTGCAGCAGATTTACACAACGCAATACATCTTTTGTTTTTTTGTTTTTGTTTTTGTGGGCATCACTGCCTCTGGTGGTCGTGGGCCGCTGGATTTGAACTGCCAAGGCCGCGGGCCGCAGTCCCGCACTACATCTTTTGATCTCTTGACTGCTTGTTTCCCTGAGCATTGATTGTGGTGGGTCCAAGGAAGATGAAATCTTTGACAGTTTCAATCTTCAAAATCATCCGTTTGTTTTTCAACACTTTAAAGAAGTCTTGCACAGCAGATTTACCCCATGCAGTGTGTCTGTCTTTTGGTCTCTTTGACTGCTACTTTCATGAGCACTGATTGTGACGGCAAGCAAAATGAAATCCTTTGACAAGTTCAATCTTTTCTCCATTCAGGATTTTGGTTTCCTTTTCATTGAGTTGTAACCATATTTAAGTTACAATCCTTATGCGATATTTCAGCAACATGCGTTGACAATACAAACTGAGTTGAGGTTGTCACAACAGACTTGATGTGGCCCACCCACAGTGTTTTTACAGAAAATTGGTCCTCAACTCTGGCAGTACACAGGAGGATAGGTAGAATTCCGAGGTTCGGGAGAATATTACGTATTTAATTTTCAAATTCCTTGGGTTCCTTTATTATAAAATCAATCCTCAACCTTCGCATATTTCATGATTTTTGCCTGTTTTCTAGTGGCTTAACTTAGGGTTTGCCCTCTCCACCCCCAACCCTTAGGGATTTGGGGCAAGAAGACTACTGACATGATACTGTCCCCTTTTCAAGATCCACACAGCATCTACTGGTCCATGACTAGAAATGCTCATTTAGGTCACATGTTATGGAATTGTCTGCCATGCTTCAACACCTTCTACACTAGCATCACTATTTTTCCTCATGAAAAACCAGTATTTTAAGAGGAAAAACTACTTTGAGACTTGTAACTACTCGAAACTACTTTGTAGCTTGTTTCTTGTGAAACTTGAACCCAAGAGTGTAAGCATCCATTGATGATTGCTGCCTGAAACAATTACCATGGTGGTGGTTGGGTGCCAAGAGGCAATTCATTATTCACTAGACAAAGAAAAGCTACTCCCACTTAATGATTCATTTGTCTCAAAATTGACTTCTTAACTTTGTTCTATAAATTTTGAGCTACTGCTACCATTGTTTATTGATTCTCAAATTGCTTCATTTTGACCAGTAGAAGTCCAAACTGGGCTCCTGTGTCCCACTGACGTATCTCTGTCATGTTTGAGTTCAATAACTTGAATGAGTAGCAGCCATTTGAAAGCTACTTAAGTGAAAATTGATGTGAAATACAGTGATGTGAAATCCATGGAAAATCACAGCACTATTAAAGACAACGAAGTAGAAGGTGCTCTGAGGACTATGGTTAAAAGGTGCAGCAACAACAGAGTATGAGTCATTTAGACTATTTAAAATTAAAAGACAGATGTGCCTATGTATGAGTACAAATTTCTTAATAGACACCTATGCAAGGGTACAGTTAATGCCAGGAATTGAACTATGGAAGTCTGTCTATTTTACCAGTCAGAAATTTTACTAACATTTTCCAAACTATGATTTTCATAATTAAACATTCTGAAATCAAAACATCCATTTTAAAATAAATGTATATATAAAACTCAGCTACATAATTAGCACAAAGTATAAAATTTGTAGGAGTAATCAAAAACTATTGCTACAACCTCCAACAAAGCTTTATTAATCAAAATGTGAAGCTGCTGTTTCCCAGCGTAGCACACTCTGTGTGTGCTCACTTCTGAGGGCCCTTGTTTCCAACCTTTCTAACACTTCCCAAAGAAAGTAATACTCTTTGATACACGTCATAGCAAAATGGCAGTAATGGCATAAATTTCACTGTTCTTGGGCTTGGGGAGCAGGAAGCAGGCTGAAGGAGCAGTCTTTGGGCTGAAGTGTGGATGAAGTTAAGTTTCCCAATGAAATGCTCAGTGTAGCCTGGATCCCTTAAAAGAAGAAGCAGGTGCATTGTTGTGATGGCAGAACTTTCCTTGGTATAATTTTCCTGGGCTTTTTCTTACCAATGCAGTTTTCAATTTTAAGACAATTTCCTAAAAGTCCCTGCTGTTCTTCTCCCCACTTCCTCTCCCCTCAAAGTAGTTGCCCTAATATTCTGGGTTGATCTCTCTGCCTTGAATTTATAGAACTCAGAAGATCACTTTAGAAGGATTTGAGCCTTATTTTAAAAGGCACCCTAATGGAACAAAGGCATGTATACTAGTGAGAAGGCATGTATACTAGTGAGAGAACTTGTGTGCAGCATTGCACTGATCAGAGAGGCGTGTTTAAACATGTCTTCTTTGGAATAAACCTATCTGTACACAAACTGGAACCCTAGTAGTAGTATTTTTTACTTACTCTCAAATTTTCAGTGAAAATGAGTAAAACTTTGTGTGTTTTTAAAATACATTATCAAAAGCAATTAATTAAATATATTTCAAATTCAATCAAACCTACAATCAACAAATTTTGACTAGCTAAAATGCAACCAGATATCAAAACGTTTTACATTGTAACCCATATTGTATTTGCCATATGATACTCAAGATGAATTCTCTACAGGTTTTCAATTTTCTTCTAAACTATATCCTCTTAGACTCTGTTTTATAATATATTTTTCAGAGGCAGAGTGAAAATAAGCTTAGGGGTATCTAGTCTAGTTGTTTCTAAAATGGAAGGGTCTGCGTCTTTATGAAACACTTGCACAAAAGTAGACTAACACAATGCTTACCTAGTGAGTCGTTTAGGTTGAGGCC
>PVJH01005153.1:49394-115887 GCA_004026705.1 Nesogale talazaci
TAGGGGAGAACACCATTGTATTTTCATCCCTTTCTTCCATGAACCTCTAAAGCTCCCTCACCTGTACTTTAAAATGGTTCTTAAACCAATTCATCCTAAAAAGCCCTAAATGCCCATTCTCAGGAGCACACTCATAAGCTGAGGATGCCATGCAGCCTCAAGAAACACTTCTCAAAAGAAACCTCCCCACCTCCAGGCAATGAGACAATCAATAGCACTTAGAAAAACCCTCCATGCCCATGAGGTGCGGGGAGCACACCTGGGCTTGACTGCTGAAGCAAGCCCTTGTCACAGCCTAAGGGATCCAGATCTCAAATCCATCATTCCATTTGAATAGGCTCATTTCCCATTCTGCCAGTGACAGAATAGTCCATCGAGTAAACAAAACACAATATCCAAAAATGAAAACATTCTACTCACACAGCATTACAAAGAGTAACACACACATTTTACGGTACATGAAAATGTTAGCTAGTTAATGCTGCCAGTCTCCCAATGGGAAGCGGACAAGTAGAGAAGCTTCGGCTGGTGGCATATATGTTGACGACTTTAGTCATGATCAAATCGATGGTGTGACAGAGAGGCTCAGCCTCCAAGGCCCAGTTTACCAGGAAATACCTACCAAACATCTGTCCCTAATTTCCTCAGCTGTGAAACCAAGTTAATTTCCTCAGTCCAAGGGCTTATCACCCACTACACACCCTTGTACACATTTTCCAAGGCTTTAGAAAATTCAACAGTTTTTCTACACGTATTTACACAGAGATGTAATTGTGCAACACTATAATAGCATAAAACTACACCCCAAGGGGGAAAAATCTTATTCCAACCTAGTGTGCTAACTAAGCAGATACCCAAGGTATTTTATTCACTAAACAGATTATTTCGTGAATATTTATCTGTGTATAAAACATGTATTGGCTTCTGTCCGAGATGCAGATATTCCCAAAATTCTGATGAAGGCATGTGACAAGAGAGATGGAGGTGGAGGCGACAGCTATTAACAACAACAGCTACCACTGACAAATGTTTACCATATGCTATGCACTGCGCTGCACACTTTTCTACGTTATCCTATTTCATTCTTATCAACTACTCCCACTGGCAACTACCAGCTTCACTTTGAAGAAACGTAAAGCAACACTTAAAACAGTGTCACAAAATAAATGGCACTCAATGTTGCAGATGAAACCTAGAAGCAGACTGCTCAATTCATCTATTGTTCGTGGCCCAAAAAAGACATATGCTAAGTGGACTAGAAAGAGTTAAGCAGCATTCAAGACTCGTGTGTGTGTGTGTGTGTGTGTGTGTGTGTTTATGTATGTATATATTCCCCCTTTGGTATCCTAAAATTCTTTCAAAATTGGATTATCAATTAAGCATTAGTTAAAATGTTTTTGTATCCTTTGGGGGGAAATTCATTAAATTAAATTAAATCAATAATTACTCTTACACGTCTTTTTATCTGAGTAGGCATGTGGCATATTATAATAATTTTAAATAAAACATTAATTCTTATTTACCTTTGAGACCCACCCCCCTCCTTTTGTTCCTTAAGAGAACATGTACTTTTATCTTGAACAGGACAAGGGAAAGACAGAGGTCTATCACCCAGATGAGGATATCAGTGGCAGAGGAAAGCCTTTTAAATTTCAAAAAACACTTAAATTAGTCCCTCACTTGTGACAACAAATCACTACTGTTCAATTTATCTTTTTGATATTATATAACTGTCAATATCTCATTCATGTAAGTAGGTTTCTCATTGCACACCATGCAAAATCTGGTTTCATTTAAATGTAATCAATAATCCTGATACATTTAGGGAATAAAAGTTAAGATTCTAGATTTTTTTTCCTTTAAATAATAAAAAATTAGCTAACCTAATTGTTTATACCCTAACCCACACCTTCCCTTCCCTCTCTATAACAGGTGTCTCTCAGATGTATAAACAAACGAATGGTAACCATCTACTGACCATCATTACCAGGCATATCCATAATATACTTAAGTTGTACATAGGTCATTAACTTCAAAGCTAGCATACTCATTTTACATTAAGTTCACTAGCTAGCCCCCCTGCTAACAAGGCTATTGGTCAAAGGGCTTCTGTGTGAAGCCAGCAGCATTGCTACGCATATGCACCTAAATCTGTCTTCATATACTGGGATGCAGTCTCAAGTTAAACACAGTATTTCCTACCTGTAAATGAACTCGCACACGTGGACCTCCCACATTCCCTCCGATTCCTTTCCAATTTTCAAGTGAATAAAATACTACATACACAATACACTTCATATGCACACACTTCCTTTCTGTCCATAGGGGAGGCACAATATTGTTTTCTCTACAGTAGATGATGTGTTTGTTTCGATAATCACCAATCTGCCAAGGAAGTCTTTGACCACAAAAGTATTGAGGATGAGCATGATAAAAGTTATCAAAACCTCACCATCTTAACACCTCTTCTGGCTAAAGTTTCCTTCCCATGAGAAAACCAAGTCAAAAATTAAAAATGGAGGGAAAATGCAAGAAAGAACTTTTTTAAACTGTAGAACAAGTTAATGATTATCGCTTCAAGACAAAAGATCCAAGTAGAATATTGTCTACAACCAATACAAGTATCAGAACTTGAATTCTAAAAGTATAGGCTTAGCAGGCTTGAAAACTAAGCTTGAACCATAAGACAAATTCCTTCTATCCTTGGGTTGTGGAGCTAGCATGATTTGAAAAAAATAATGATCTTTAAAAAAATAATGTAGGCAGCTGAGACCTGGTGGTGCAGTGGTTGTGTGTGCGACTGCAGTCCACAGGTTTGATGGTTCAAATCCAGTAGCAGCTCTCCAAGAGCAAGGCTGGGCTTCCTACTCCCACCAGGGCAGAGATGCAGGGTCGGGTGGGGGTAGGGGTGGGGCAGGGCGGGAGGGGGAAGCAGACAGGGAAACATTCATAGTATTTGCAGGAAGGAAGAAGACAAGCACAAAAACTCCAAATTCTTAATTAAACCAGACTTTACACCAAATCTGCTGGAATAATCAACACATCTTAAATATAGTTCAAATGGACTGGGGCTCTGAAACCAGACTTAGGATAGTAATCCGAAGCAGCACTCCAGTGTGGCAATTGAGGAGAGCTGATCCATACTCTCTAAGCATTTACCGATCAGTAGGAAAAAACAAACAGGTGGTAACTTACTGTTAACGTAAGAAAAGCAGGAGGTCCTGGGGTGCTGTACAGTAGTAATTTACTCACAAAACATGAGGGGATTTTTAGGAAGGCAACAGGTAAAGTTCTTAAAGGCACAAGGATGGAAAGATTCCAAGACGTGGAGCTGGTAGGAACCCCCGTCTGCAACTATAATCTTTCACTGGTCTCTTGGTTGTCTCCAATATGACTACTAGATTCGGTTAAGAGAGCATGCCCAAAAATCCCCACTTGAGGAAAGACTTTCCTACATTAAATCTACAATAGCCATAACCTAACAGACTTGCCAGAAGGCTGATAGCTGTTATTATCACATAGGAAGACCTCTTATGGGAGGAAAAGTATACATCCTAAAATCCTTGGTCTCAAAATGGGGCTAGCAATCAGGTTTGAGGCAAATATCTCCAATTTCATGTATCCAAGAAAATGAACAATATATATTAGCACCACCTGTTTCCTTATCTAAGTCATTATAAGAACACAAAGTGCTTTTATGATCACTGTCAAAGTGCAAACCTGACTCTAAACTTGCAGAAACAAGAGACAAATCCAAATTCAGCAATCAACAAAATCAATGAATTATGTATCTTTTTCAATGCCAACATATGAAAGACAAAGATGATTAAAAGCATATTAACAACTGAATGCAAACCTACAATCCAGAATTTAGTGTGGCCAAAGAAGGCATTATTTAGATAGCAGCCACATCTGAACAAGACCTGTAGGTTAAATAATAGGGTGCCAATTTTAATTTCCTAGTTTTGATCATTGCACTGTGGTTTGTAAGAGAATGCCCCTGCTTAGGTAAAAAAGCATTCTATCTTACCTATTCTAAATAAGACATACTCTCATCAAAAAATTCAAAAGTTCGTCTATCTTGGCATAGGTACATTTGCATGTGGCAACTTCTAGCATATTATATCAAAATGCTAGACCACACCCGCAGAAGCACGCCTCTTGCTCAAGGTAGTGGCCTCACCCTGCTTTTCATAGGAACCCAGAGATTACAAACCTGTCAAAGCACACACAAGGGAGGTGGCACATCAAAGACTGGCCAACTTCCTAGCACAGCTTTTATGTCCACACTGCAATTACTTAAGAACTTCTTACTGTAGATTTAAAGTTTGACAACAGCACCTGCCTACGCTTGTGTTAGTGTACGCCTGGTGAAAAAGAAGTACTTATTCAATGCTAGATAAACTTTTATATTGGGGGGGGGGGGAATCACTGCCCTCTGGTGGTCGTGGGAGCTACCCAGTCTTGCTCCTAGAGAGCTGGGCCGCAGTCCCACACACAACCACTATACCACCGGGACTCAGCCTAGAGAAACTAAATTCCATGCAATTCAAATTGCATCAATTTGACAGAGCAATGAAAAATTATTGAAATTTAATAAATTTCACAATTTAAAACTACATAAAAGGATGCATGGAAAAATGGTCCACAGACAAAACAAAACAACTCCACAATTCATGTGAAAAGTAAGGAACAGATACCGGGCAACAATGAGCTCAGACACAGCTGTGAGGGTGGCGCAGAGCCCAAAGGGACCCTTCGGATGTACACAGATTCACGCTGAGTCCGAGGCCACAAGGCAATTGGCTACGCTGCACTTTCCAGCCAGTGCTGAGCTGGTTCTGATTCATGGTGAATTTTTTCCAAGAATCTATACCTGCATATAAAGGCCAACTCAAGCAGAGACTACAAACAACGCAAGAAATATTATTTGGAGCTGATTGTCTTCCATGAAAAATTCACGAATCAATCATGCAAACTGGCTTGCATAGACACGAGGACAATACATATTGTCCCTGCAACACCCTTCTACTTCTACTCCTGAGCTCTGAGACCCCTTTTCTCAATGTAGTATTTCTGAGGGATGAAGAGGGTGGTTGTCAATGGCAGCAATACTGAATCTCAGAGGTCTAGGCAGTTACTGAAAGGGGTCTATTGTTAATCAAGAGTTATACAGAGCGTGGAGATCCAGATGAAATGACTGCAATAAACCGTGGGGCCAGGGACTCAACCAGGGGACACTCCTGGAGGGCAATGAACAGACCTTGAATTATTTACATGTCTTTATATTGTTATTTTTTTTACGTGTGTGTGTGTGTGTGTGTGTGTGTGTGTGTGTGACATTGGGGGGGTTTGTTGTTGCTATCATTGCTTTATTTTCTATGGTTGCTTCATTTTAGGAAGCCTTTTTTGGGTATATATTGTTACCTTTGCAGGTCTATCTAAATGCGATAGGCTGGATGAACAGTCTGGAGGCGAAAACGACGGGACCGATGGTTCTGGGGTGCAGGCCATGGGAGAAGGGGAGGAGGGGGAAAGGAGATGGTGTTGACCAGCCCAGGGATAAGGGTATATCAATTGATCCAAAATTAGAGCAAGGTGGATGAGAGAAGTCCAGAAGGGACTGATGAAGGGTAATGTAACAGAGAGAAAATTCCGAAACCCAATGGAGGCTGAGTATGATAGTGGTACAAGAGGGAAGTAAAAGGAAATAGAGGAAAGAAATGGAAGTAAAGAGCATTTATAGAGGTTTAAATACAGGCATGTACATAGGTACATTTATCTATATGTGACAATGGGGGAAATAGATAAACGAACTTATACACATAGGCTTAGTAGTAAAACAGCAGATGGGCATTGGACCTCCATTCAAGTACTTCCTAAATGCAAGAACACTTTGTTCTATTAAATTGGTGTTCCATGATGCCCACCTTTCCTACCCGATTACTGAAGAAAAATGTGTGCATAAGCAATGGTGGTGAAGAAAGGTGATGGTGCCCGGCTATCAAAAGATGTAGTGTTTGGGGTCTTAAAGGCTTGAGTAAACAAGCGGCCATTCAGGTCAGAAGCAACAAAGCCCATATGGATGAAGCACACCAGTGTGTGGACTATGAGTTGTCAAAGGGATCAGTTATCAGGGTTTAAGAACTAAAAACCTTAACATTGCGTGCTCGCTTTCTTGATATGATCACTGATGACAAATGTGTGCATAAGCAAATGTGGTGAAGAAAGCTGATGGTGCCTGGCTATCAAAAGATATAGTGTCTGGGGTCTTAAAGGCTTGAGTAAACAAGCGGCCATCCAGCTCAGAAGCAACAAAGCCCACATGAAAGAAGCACACCAGCCTGCATGACTATGAGGTGTTGAAGGGATCCAGTGTTAGGCATCAAAAACTAAAATTATATTATAAACAGGGGGGAGTACAGATTGGTGACCCAAACCCCATCAGTAAGTGAAGCGACATCCTCTTACAGAGGGGTTGCAAAGAGAAGATGAACCAGTTAAAATACAGTGTAGTAACAACTAAATATGCATCTTTCCTCTAGTTCTCAAATGCTTCCTCACACCTACTATCATGCTCCCAGTTCTACCAGACAAGTCCGACTAGAACAGGGGATGTACACTGGAGTTGGAAACATGGGAATTTAGGACAGATATTCCCTCGGGATGAGTGATGGGAATGGTGATACTGGGAGAGTGGAGGGATGGTGGAGTAGAAAGGGGAAACTAATTTCAGGGATCTACATATAACCTCCTCTCTGGGGCATGGCCAACAGGGAAGTGAGTGAAGGGGCACACTGGACAGTGTGCGCTATGAAATAGCAATTTGTAAATTATTAAAGGTTCATGGGGGGAGGGAGGAAGGAATATATGGGGAGCTGGAACTGGGGGCCTAAGGGCAGGGAGGTTGTATTAAGAGTGAGGATGGCAACAAGTGTGCAGATGAGATCTGCATACAATTGATGTATGTATGGATTGTGAGGGGAAGTGCATGAGTACCCCATAAAATGATTCATTTAAAAAAGGGGTGGAAGGGGAAAGAGGAGCTGAGTTTTTTTTTTTTTTTTAAGAGGAGCTTGTACCAAGGGCTCTAGTGGAAAATGTTTGGAAATGTGTGTGGTAACGTGTGCAAATATGCTTGTGCTTGATACAGATGATGTACTGAATGTTATAATAGCTGTAAGAGCCCTCAATAAAATTATTTTTTAAAAAAAGAGGGGGAGAGTGAAAGTGGAGCGTATACCAAGGGCTCAAGTGGAAAATGTTTGGAAATGTATGTGGTAACACGTGTGCAAATGTGCTTGATACAAATGATGTGTTGAATGTTATAAGAGCTGTAACAGCCCCCAATAAAATCACTGAAAAAAAGTTATATATTTTCCTCTCATCTTTAAAGATGCTTTTTCCAAGAGAGATACTTTTCAGAAGCTTCAGCAAAAGGAAATGTCCATTTTCTAACCACTGCACATGTACTATAATGTGGATTGCATTCACAAGCATGGCATCACAAAAAAAAAAAAAAAGAATCAGGCGCGCACGCGCGCACATACACACACACACAAAATAAAACATAAATAAATAAACGCATAAAATTCTATGATTTGTATAGATTTGTTTCTACCAAAACAACGAAAATAAACCCTCAACCTTGCTAAATCTCTAGTTATAAAATTAAATAGGACCTTTGTGGAGAGGGAAAGGTAGATAAACTACCAGATAGACTTCTGGGAAGCAGGCTCATGTTCATTTCTTCATCTGGACAATTGTCACACATATATACCAACTTGGTGAAAATAAGCACAGAACTGCTAATAGCAAAATCAGCAGTTACCTGCCAGTTGATCCTTCCATGAAAGATGAAGCAGTATGCTTCCTGAAAAATTTAGTCTGTACCCGCCCCCTCACCAAGGGAGATGGACAACAGAAATGTGGGCGTAGGGAGAATAGCGAATAGTGCAAGATATAAAATAAGGTATTAGTATTACCTGGGGAGAAAAAATTAAGGATGTAATTGTCTGTTTTTAAATCATTTTATTGTGGGCTCTTATAGCTCTTATACCAATTCATACACTCATTGTGTTGAGCACATTTGAACATATGCTGCCTTAATTTTCAAAGCACTTTCTTTCTACTTGATTGACAACATACACACATTTACATACCTAGTATTTCCATCAATGATCAACATTCTGAATTAAATTAATTATGACAATTCCATAAAGACAATTTTGCCAGTTTAACAAGGGTTGCTTTTTTGTCTTCTTTTCTATTGGTGGAAATCACACCAGTACAGTACCAGCTCGGGCTCCCTTCAGGCCATGTTTGGCCAAGTTTTTAAGCAGTCAAACTTCTGACACACAGTTTGATGTTCTAAAAGGTTTGAATTCAACAGTTCATCTGCCTCTTGCTTTCCTTTTAAATAAAACAGACCAGAAGGTATGGAGAAGATAACCAAATAAGGTCTAATGCTTAGAGAAAGACTCTAAAAAAACAAAGTCACTGCTATCCAGTCAACTGTCAACTCACAGTGGCCCTGCAGGACAGAAGTGCTCTACTAAAGTTTCTGTGAAAGTGAAAAGCAGAAAGCTGATGGTTTCAAACTGCTGACCTTCAAGATCACAGGCGAACTTATAACCACTACTACACCACCAAAGTTCCCAAAGAAAAACTAGAGACTTTGATTTTAAAAGGTGGCAAGCTGTTTCAAAGAACTGGGGTGTGTGTGGGGGGGGGGGGGGGGGTAAGAGATGAGGCATTTTTTCAATCATGTACACTCATATTATGAGTTGAAGAAAAATAGTGGACACCTATCCCATGAATAAGAAAATGCTCTTTTGTGGGTGTTACTATGTAAAAAGAATACCTTCTTTTTAAAAGTGCAATTTACCTTCCCGTTATCACGTATCACAGGATAATGATCACACCTACATTTGTGGTAAAGTCAAAAACCACTCTGAAGAAAAAGCGGTCTTAACCACAATTCAAGACTTAACAACTTTCTGGCAAGGTGCGCCTGAGCCCATTCGCCTGCCAGAAGGCTCCCCTGCATTTCTACACCCAGCTGTCCAAAAACTCACTTACCCACAAGGTTACCAGCTCACTTAGGGGCACGGTAAAGTTCCAAAGACCAGGCTGCACAAGTTGGAGGGTGTTATGGGGATCAAGAATTTACTTACCATTGTTTCAGGCCATCGATTTTTCTGATTTTTCAAAAATAATTACAAGTACACAAAAAAGAACAGCTAAGATGTAGTGGTGAATGACTGGCACAGTTATGGGCTATTCCTCTTTGGAAGAGATGGGCAGGGGTCACTCAGCTTGACCATGTTGCCTTCCTCCTCACTGGGCTGGAGCTCTCTTCATAGTGCTTCCACTCTTGTCCCTGCAAACAGGCAAGCCGTGTGTGTGTGTGTGTGTGTGTGTGTGTGTGTGTGTGTGTGTTAGGGGGTTGGTGGGGTGCTATCACCAGGTGATAGCAGGACTTCCTCTGAGGGTGTCAGGGCATCTGACTGAGCACCTGAGTCCCACTGAGATGGAGGCTTCCTGTAGCATGTCACTAAATTTGAAATAATTTATTCTCCCTGGCTGCCCCTTCTATCCTCATTCCCATTCAACAACCATTTCTAGCTCCAGGCTACGTACCATTTGGAGATCCAGCACAGGCACCAACTGGCTAGTGCTGACTGCACATCTGGTGAGCCCAGCCTCAGACAGCAGCTAGGCAGAATGCAAAAGACAGGACAGGGCAACCTGGCTTCTCAAAAGACACCCCGCCCCCCACCAAAGGGGAGGAGGCATTCTGTAGCCATAGCTACCACACTCAAGGCCTCAAAATAGCTTGATTGTGGATCTTCTCCATTATTCTAGATGCAAACTGTCTGATAATGAGCTAGTTTAAGTGGGAGTGGGTGTCCATGTTCAAACAAGCTTCACATGGTCATGGGGCTTGACGGAAGAAAAAGGCATCATGGGCACAGAGATGACAGTGTAAGATTTAAGTTCAAGCTGCCTCGGGTTGGGTAGGAGTACCATGGATCATATAGTACTGTTACATGGGGTTTTTCTCAGCAATAATCTACACAAGTAGACTGCCAGACCTTTCTTCCATGACAGAAGAGAGCTTTTAAGTTAGTACTCAGACACAAACTGCACCACACAAGAACCTCAACAACCAACTAAGGGGGCCCTAGTCTTCCCCAAATTCAAGAGAGATTCACAACTAAAGATGGCCGGATCACCAGGAAATGATCGAAAGCACAAACCACCAGCAATTTAGGATTACTAAGGGATTAACCACCTTGGGCTTTGGAGTAAGGGCAGCAAGGAAGAAGACCATGAAAAGGTCCAGAGTATGTGAGGACAACACTCAGCTGGGAAAATTCATGCTATGTACTTCCTTGCTGTGACAAGAATTTAAATTAAGCAAATGCTGGTGCATTAAAGTGTGATAGGTAGGGTTATTATGCTAACCTGGTCAATAGGAATATGTGTGATTAATAAGGTCGTAGTTTGATTGGAGGACAGAAATATGTGGCTCAGCAAGCCCCGCCCCTCTCTCTCTTGCGTTCTGGTAGTTGGACCAGCATGCAGCTGCTTTAGCTAGTTCTCTGCCTCATGTTGTGAGCTACCTTACCAGTGGGACAGTCAACCCATAGACCCTCTCACTGGCTCCAGGCTACGTACATAGTGTGAGGTTTCTTTAAGACCTGCTTCACCACTGCTGCTGATGCATGCATTGCTTGAGCTTGAGGCTGTCAAATAACTTAGAACACTGAAATGGTCCAAAGTCACCCACATCTGATAACTCACTGATCCACTTAGGTTTAAAGGAGACCCTGCTAAGTAAATCAGGAAATCAAATCTTACCTGTTAACTGCTGATCCTCTTGGCCTTATCAAAACAATAAAACTGTTTTCTAATTCACTGATAAAGTCTGTGCACCTTCTCATTAAGCAAATCACCTATCATCTCCTAAAATTATATTTACTGTCATCTCTCATAAACACAGTTTCTCAACATAGTAACTATTCCTAAGCAAAGAAATGGACTCTAGTTATTCAACTCCAAAATGGCCACCAATGTCCAAAAGGTACATGAGTCCAAAAAAATCGGGTGGAGATAAAAGTCATGGCCACTCAGTTTCTGTGTGATGTGGCTTGTGCAGCAAGATGACGTTGGAAGCTTTGCCACTGATAATTCAAACACCAGCAAGGTCATCCACAAGTGATCAGGTTGCAGCAGAGTTTCCAAACTAGGAGAAAGAAAGACCTTGGACATTTTAAAATATTGGGCTAGGAAACTCTTAGAGGTGGTAGCAGAACATTGCTATAGGTCATTATTATTACTTGCTCGACAATGGTGAAATTATTTAATGTGACGTATTGGCGCTTCAAAAAAGTTACAGCTATCTTATGATTGGTAGTATTCAAGATCTAAAAGATACTCAAGATACCTGAGTGGAGTTAGGGGGGCTCTCCCTGACTTCACGCTAATTCTGATTCATAGCAATTCAACTGGGCATAACAGAACTGCCTCTTGGGTTTTAGAGACCTTAAATTCTTATGGGAGCAGACAGTCTCATCTTTCTCCTACAGTACAACTGGAGAGTTCAAACCACTGGCCTTATGGCTAACAGCTCGATTTATAGCTACCACACCACCAAAGTTCTTTTGAAATAAATTCTTAAGAAGTCTCAATTTCTTCTTATAGTTTTGTTGACTTTAAAACTAACTTTGATCAAATGACCTGTGTATCCAATACTATGCATAGGTCCACTCAGGTAATATTTTATTGCAACCATTATCGAATGCTAATGTAAATGTTATAAAGATAATACAGATTTTATTTTTAAAAGGTTGCTGTTAGCAATGTCAACTCATGACAGCTACATGTGTGTGCTTCAGGCATAGAACTGAACTCCACAGGGTCTTTCAACAGTGGATCAGTGGCCTTTCTTGCGAGGCATCTCTGGGTACACTCTGCCAGCCTTTTGTTTAAAAGTCAAGCTTCTAACTGCTTCTGTCACTCAGGAACTATGGTGTTTGGGAAATATCCTGTTCTTAGAAAGAAAATTTCAGAAGGAAATGAAATCATTTAATTCTAAGTATAACTTCAAACCTTGAAATGAAAAGCAAGGATGCTAATTTTTTCAATGTCTCGATTCTAATATTCTTCAAGAATTAATGCTGCTATTCTGAAAAAAAATGCTATTATTCTGATAGAGAAATACTACTTGTCCTAGGCCAGTACTCTTAACTTCTGGACAATCTCCTATCCAAGGATCTACGAGTATTTGTTAGTCAGATCATCTCTCATTTCATTTGTCTGGTTCCCTGACGTAAAAACACTGCCTGCATATTATTCTTAAAAGGCATAAGGCAAAGTACAATTCCTCAGAGGATATCGGCAGACACAGAAGAGACAACAAATGAGCCTGAGTGCCCAAGAAAGCAAAGACGGACAAAAGGAAAAAGATTATCTGTGGGAGGCAAGAGTACCAGTGCCACCAATTACAAGAGACATGAGCACAAAAGTGTGTTCAATGGCCATAAAAGGGCAATGTCCACCTCTTGACAAAGCACATCTGGCCAACCCCAAATATGGGAATGTTTTAGATGAATGCAGAGCTTTTCTTCTGTGGAATATAAGCATAGATCAGTCTCTTTCTCTATAATCTCACACTGGGATATCTACCCACTGTGGAGGGAAAATGCACTAAATTATTAGATAAGCCACTATAAAGATTTGCTTCCCCTAAAGTCCAAGCTTTCGAGACAGGAAAACACTTCTGCCCTGTCACCATGATCCTAGAACTTCAGTCTCCATGTTGGTAAAATAGCCAAACCTATTGCTTGTAAAAGGAGTCCTGGTAGTGGCTATTCATTGGGCTGCCACCTGCAAGGTCAGCAATTAAAAACAAACAAACAGTCACTCCAAGGTTAGAAAGACGGACGCTCTGTGTCCATAAAGTCTCAGGGACTCACGGAGACAGTTCTACCATCCTATAACACCCCTATAACTCAGCATCAACTCAATGGCAGTGAGTTTGGTTTTGGGTTGCCATCAAGTGAATTCTGACTCATGTCAGCAACCGCTGTTGGCTGTAATCTTCACAATAACAGACTGCCACGCCTTTCTGCCTTGGAGCACTTAGTGAAATCCAACCTTTGAGTTGGGAGCCAAGCACTGCTGAGTCTCTGAAGGCTGAAATATGATACGGAAAACAATTGTGAAGAACACCCTGCAACCCAAACAAATTCATTACCATGGAGCCAACATGGAGTATGCAAATCCCAATACAAAACTTCTGAGACTCTATATTTGCACAGGAACAGAAAGCCTCATTTTTCTCCTGAGGTGCACTTGGTGGATTTGAACTACCAGCCTTCCAGTTAGCAGCCCAATGCCTATCCCACAGCACCATACCAAACTCACTGTCAACGAGGCGATTCCAACTCATAGTGATAATAAAGGACAGAGTAGAAGTGTCCCTATGGGTTCCCAAGAATGACAACCTTTATGGAAGTAGAAAGTCTCATCTTTCTATTTTCTAGTTAGTTTCAAACTACTGACCTTGTGGAGGGAGGGAAAAAAACCTACTAACCTTGCAGTTAGGAACCCACCGTATAACCACTGTGCCATCAGGGCTCCTGGACAACACGTAACACATTGAATATTAGTGATTCAGGATTAGCTATTACATACACTCAGGAGGTTCTCTCCCTAAGAATCGCCAAACCCAAACTCACAATAGAGTTCAGTGATGACAAAATTGTAGGCATTGGGATTTTTAAATGAGATTTCCTTATAATATTCATTCAAATGTCAAGGATTTCATTTTACTTGGACCCACAATCAATGCCCAAGGAAGCAGCAACGAAGAAAGTCTACCACACTGGGGACAATCTATTGCAAAATCCCCTTAAGCCTACCCGTAGGGTATGGCATGTTGTCACAGGATGTTGGGATAGAGTTCATAACTAACCAGTAGTTCCCTTCCGGATCACTTTTTTTTTTTTTTGAGCCCTTTCCTCCTGGGAAAATAGTTCACAACATTAAGGATTATCAGCTAAAACCAAAAGGGCATAGTCATATGCAAACCTTCAGGTCACCCACCCCCAAACAAAGTAAACTTGTTGGAGGAACCAAAAGTCACAGGACAGTCATCACCAAAACAACTATAACTTTAGAAAGTGTGAGGTCAATTACACCATTTTCTGACAAGAATCCTAACTTCACCCTATTGCGCTTTCTTTCCATTTTCTTTTGATGCTTCTCTTATCACTCACTATTTTACACATAGAATCTTTTAATATTGCAATCAAGGCTTGGATTATTTGCTCAGCTCTTTCTACTTAAGATATGCTGGGCATGTTCTTATTTTCAGTTTTCTCCTTTTAGGTCTTTGAACATTTCCTTATTATACTTTACTTTGTCTTCTAAAATGCTCTATGAAGCGTTCTGTTTGGCTCTTTGACTTCATTTTTTCCATTTGCCTTAACTACCACCCTATGATTAAGAGCAAGTCTATTCTGGCATCTACTTTGATCTTTTTTTCTATCCTGTATTTTTGTTTTTTGTTTTGTTTTTGTGGGCATCACTGCCTCCGGTGGTCGTGGGTGCTACCCAGTGCTGCTCCTGAGAGCCGCTGCTGGATTTGAACCGCCAAGGCCCCAGGCCGCAGTCCCGCACTCAACCACTTATGCCACCAGGGCTCAGCCTCTATCCTGTATTTTTAATCATCTTTTGCTTTCTTAATGAATAGTGGATGGTCTTGATGTCCTCCCACAGTTCATCAGGTCTTCTGCCATTAATATCCAATGTTGCAAATTTTTTCTAGAGATATTCTCACATTCAGTTGGGAGATATACCCAAGGTTTTGTTTTGGGTTTAATGGACTTGTTTTCATTTTCTTCAGCTTCAACGTGAACTTGCATATAAGCAATTGATGGTCTGTATACAGAGAAGAATGTGGAATCAGGATTAAAAGAAGGGTTATGAATGGCTCGCTATGCAAGTGACACAACCTTGCTTCCTGAAAGTGGAGCATTTGAAGCACTTTCTGATGAAGATCAAGCTGCAGCCGCTGAGTGCAGATGATAGCTCGATGTTACAACAAAACATGCACATCTGGACCTGATAGGTAACATCGTAAGTAAAGATGGAAAGATTTGGGTCTGGTTTAGTTCTGCCATCAATGCAGAAGTCAGGAAATCAAAAGATGTACTGGATTGGGCAAATATACCACAAACCACCTTTTTAAGGTGTTGAAAAAGAAAAGGTGTTATTTTGAGGAATGGAGTAGTATGCATGACCTAAGTCATGATATTTTGAATTGCCTCATATGCATGTGAATGATGGACATGGATGTTGGGAGAGGGAAGACCAAAGAAGAATCAGAGTATTTGAATTGCGATGTTAGTGAAGAATGTGTCTTGGACTGCCAAAGAACAAATCTGTCTTGCAAGAAGTATAGAGACAGAATGTTCCTTGGAAGCAAGGTTGGTAAGACTTCATCGCACTCGTGTCTTAAAGACTTGTTGTAAGGAGCGTCCTGTCTCTAGAAAAAGACATCCTGCTTGGCCAAGTGGCAGGGCAATAAAAATGAGGAAGGTTCTTGATGACTGACATAGTAGCTGCAGTAATGGGCTCAAATATAAGAACAACTGTGAGGTGACACAGGACCCGGGACTTCGCTCTGTTGTATACAGGGCCACTAAGGGTTGGAACAGACATGATGCATATCCATGACCACGCCTCAGAAAACTGTTACATATTCATAATCCCCTAATGTACATGTGTAAAACTACAAATCACCTTTTTTTTAGTACCTTGCCTCATTAACTCTAGTGCCAGCTTATCCCCCTACTTGGTCAACCAAAGTAAAGCTTTCCTCTTCCACTTTCAACCAGTCTCCTTGTTTCTCAGCTACACTGAGGGAGACCTAAACTGGCTACATGTGCCCTATTATCTAACCCATAGTTCTCAATCGTCTCATATGCGTGGGAAAGCTGGACAATGAATAAGGAAGACAGCAGAATAATGGATGTATTTGAAATAAGGTATGAATATTGAATGTACCACAGGTTACCAGGACAATGAACAAACTTGGTGAGCAAATAGTACAATCAGAATGCAAAGATGGCAAGGATTCCTCTCACATACTTTGTACAGGAGAGACCAGTCTGTGAAAAAGGATATCAGCCTTTGTAAAGTAGAGTGGCTGCAAAAGAGAGTGAGACATTCCACAAGGAGAAATGACACAGCGGTCATAGCAATGGGCTCAGGCACAGCAACGACTATGAGGGTGGCACAGGACAAAGCAGTGTCTCATTCTGTTGTACATCAGGACAGGTTCTACAACACTTAACATCAACTCCTGTTTGACAATAAGAGAGTGGCCAGTTTGGCCATGACTTTAAAAGGCACATGTGTTTAAAAGCTACTGATATTAAAGATTGGGTTTATTCACTAAATAATTTTTTTTTAACTAAGTGCCTGTTAGTCTCTCCCACAGCTGTCAGCAGGTGTCACTAAAGAAACACATTCTACTCACATACAGATTTTGCAGTCTAGGAAACCCACAGGGTCACAAGCCCCAGGAATCAAGTGGATAGCAGCGCATTTGTTTTTAAGTTTTTGATTTTTTGTGTGTGGAGGGTAGAAGAGAATGGGCAGGGAAGGTTGAGAGCTAGAGGCAAGACTGAAAAACAACAGTACTCCACAGTCGATGTCATGCTATTTATATGTCACCTGCTGCTTAGTCAGAATTCTCAAAAACTGGCATTTTCAGACATTTCAGTAAAGGAATTAAAATTAAATCTGATGCACATTTAATTAATCTACAAATTGTACAGCTGCACAACAGTACTCCACAGTCAATGTCATGTTATTTTTGTCACCTGCTGATTAGTGAGAATTCTCAAAAACTAGCATCTTCACAGAACTTTCAACAATAAAAGAATTAAAACTAGGGCTGAGCCCCGGTGGCATAGTGGTTGTGCGCGGGACTGCGGCCCACTGGGACGGAGGTTCAATTCCACCAGTGGGGCTAGGCCTCCTACTCCCACCACCAGACAGCAGTGATGCCCCCCCCCCCAAAAAAAAAAGAATTAAAACTTAATCTGATGCACATTTAATTAATCTAGAAATTGTACAGCTATAACCAGAGCACTTCTACATACACGATCCCCTTCATTTCCCATGCTTAAGATAAAACATGAAAGCATGAGGTTCTCTTTTTTGCTATGCTCAAAAAAACAAAAACAAAACACTACCACCTCACTGCTAGGGATACTGTCACATAGTAACCTTGAAAAACAGGACAGAATTGCCCCTGTGGGTTTCTGAGATGGTGGCTCCTTCGGGGGATAGAAAGCCGCCTCTTCCTCCCAAGAATTGAAGAGTGGTTTCAAACTGCCTACCTGGTAGTTGACAACCCAATGTGTAACCACTAAGCCACTATGGCTTCAATGCTCCTGACCCCAATAATTCCCTCCCCTTCAAAACATTTCCTCCCCCAAATCCTTAATAAGGCACATTTTCAGTCATGTTAAAATAATTTATGTTGCCCTGACTATCTCGTGTGGTGAAGGTCAACCAATGCTAGCGGTTCTTTGCCTACTTGCAAGCTCCCCCACCCAACCCCCCACCGGCGAACAGTCTCCAGGATTACTATCCCTAAAGTTTAGGACCAGACTTCACTGTTATCCCCCATCCAAACCCACTGACCCATGGGGCAGGGTAGAACGGCCCTAGATTCTCCAAGATTATAATCATTAAGGTAGCAGCCTGCCCATCTTTCCCCCTTGTAGGTTCTACTGGTAGAACCTGGTGACTGGTAGGGTCTAACAACTCACTTTTGGATTAGCATCAGACCTCTGTGCCAATGCATCAGCAGGGCTCCTTCACCGCTGATCAAGTCTCGAGAACAAAACCTGTAGTTTTATTTATACAGCAGTGAGGCTTATCAGAGAAACGAATGCATGCGCCTCTTTCCTGTTCGCCTACATCAATGGTCTCAACCTTCTTAATGCTGCACCCCTTTAATACAGTTCTTTATGTTGTAGTGACCCTCCAATCATAAAATTATTTTTGGGCTGAGCCCCGGTGGCGTAGTGGTTGTGCGCGGGACTGCGACCCACTGGGACAGAGGTTCTATTCCTGCAGTGGGGCTGGGCCTCCTACTCCCACCACCGGAGTGCACTGATGCCCACAAAAAAAAAAAAAAGAAGAAGAAAAAAAATTATTTTTGTTGCTACTTTTTTTTTTAACTGTCGCTTTGCTACCGTTATGAATTGGGCGACCCCTGGGAATAGGTCATTTGACACCCCCCAAAGGGATCTAGACCCACTTGAGAACCATAGATCTACATACTTTCCTCTTGATCCTTGAGAAGCTCAATGTCCTAATAAATTTACCTCATTGTATTTCATCCATAAAAACTCACTGCGCCGGAGTCAATACAAAGGGGCCCTATAGGATTGGGGATAACTGCCCTTGCCAGACTCTGAGACTAAACCTCCTTGGGGGAGTAGAAAGACTGTCTTTCTCCCACAGAGAAAATGGTGATTTCAAACTAGTGACCTATGGTTAGTTGCCCAAAAAGTAACCACTATACCACCAGGAACATAGTACCTGATTTTCATGGTGATTATTGACAAGGCATATTCTACTTTTAAATTGGGTTGTTACTTGAGGTAGAAAGTACATACTGTTCTTTAAATAAGATTTACCACATCCCATAGAGATCTAAACTAGTACCTTTGCTCAAAGTCATGAAGGAGAAAATGGCTTGAGACTGTACTTTTAATGTCAGTAGTACAATTTGCTCAAAAAGGTTTTCTACAACCTTTATCTTGACACTGTAAAATAGCGCTCACCCTCTTCCCCCCCTCCCCCCAATTGTCTCAAAGTGCCTAATTTTCATTCTGGGGGGATGATTCTGATACACACACACACACACACACACACACATACATATATATATATATTTTAAGAACAAAATGTACAGCTATCCCATCTAGTAAAGTTATAAACATGACCAGCTCCCTCTAATGATTCTGTGTGAGGCTGAACACCATCCTGTTGCTGCTAAGGGCAGTTGGGTTGATTCTGACTCAGCCACTTTGTGTGACTGAATGCAATTGCCTCATAGATATTTCTTGGTCATAATCTTTATGGAAACAGAGTGCCACGTCTTGCTCCTGAAAAATGTTGGATGGGTTCAAACTGCCAGTTTTCTGTTAGCATCTGAGTAATTGAGGGTCTTGTGCCACGAAAGCCACTGTCAAGGTGTTGACAACGACTCATAGGGACTCTATAAGACTGAAGAGACCTGCCCCACACAGGGATTCCAAGCCTGACATCTTTACTCAAACAGCCCGCCACATCTTCCCTGACTAATGGGTTTAATTTGGCAACCTTCAGTTAACATTCATGTGCTTAACCACTGTGCCTTTCCATAAAACCAAACTCACTGCCATTGAGTCCATTCAGATTCAGAGCAACTACACAGAGGAGGCTAGAATGCCTCTGTAGGTTTGGGAGGCTATGACAGTAACTCTTTACAGAAGCATACTCTATATTTCTCCTGTGGAGTGGCTCGTTGTTTTGGACTGCTGGCCTGTGGTTAAGCCACTACACCATTTAGTGTAGTGTAAGCCACTACACCAATTTAAAGTAAACTTTAGGAGCTGCCAATAGACAAGATGTGTCACTCGCCTACAAAATGACAGGCAAAAAAGGCGGGGGAGCCCCCAGGATCCAGCTGTGAAAAAACAAACACCATGCCACACCACACTGTGATTAGTTTCAACCTGGCACTCTTTAAGGGGTAACCAGCATGGGGGGGGGGGGGGGGGGGAGTGGCAAGTGAGGAAATATGACTCCAGGGCAAGAGAAGCAAAGCCAAGCCCTGCTACTGAAGTCAGAAGGATTGGGCAATGTGAGGTAAGATAAGGGGCAATGGGGGGTGGGAGGAGACTTCAGCTCTTCCAGGAGCAACTATCACCAGTGTGCAAAGAAGCACAGACAAGGGCAGTCATCAACTAGGTGGGCAGTCCAAGGCTTGGTGCAGCTATTATTTTCCTACTGTAATTGCAAAACATGATTTCTAAGGATTGTACCCAATTCAGACCCAGATGCTTCAAGTTTAATTTAATTTCTAAAGAAGCAGCCAGGACAGATTACTTATGCTTACTATCTTTTTCTCTGCTCCTCTTTTGGCAAAGAATTCCTCCATTCTTCCACTCCCAAGTATAAATAACTCATGTACAAATTCCATTGCTAGAAAACAATTTATCATGTCTTATTCGGTTACTCTTTTCTAGGCAGGAAGTAGCTACTTAAGACAAAAATCTTAACACACATATATGCCCACATTGTCCTACTTTGAGGCTTTGTGTGTTTTAGTAGCCACCAGAAACTGTACTCAACCTCAAGCAACTCACACAGCACCTATCTGCTTGTGAGGAAATTGTAGCAGGCACAGGCAACTGGTGCAAGAAAAAGAAAAATGTATATGGGACTGAAATCCTCACAAAAAAACAGCAGTGCTCACATTTGACTATTCTGAATGCATTAAATAGATGAAATTAAATCTTTAGCTTTTACATTATATTTTACATGTACATCCCCAGAATTTTCTACATCTCAGAAAATTTGTTCCCCAAAGAGTGTGCATACTTCACACCTGGAGGAGTGGGGGAGCACTGGAGTTATCCAGGGGTGCTGCAAAAGCAGATACCTACACTTTACCCTGGACTCTGGGGCACATATTTTTATGTGTGTGGAGGGGGGTGGGGGGGGGACGATTGAATTTTGTTTTGCTTTTTCCCAAGATGGGGCAGTAGTGGGAACCTATGACGTAGTACATGAAAGGCCTGCAAACATGAAATGTGTGGATTTCAATGTGACATTAGTTTTTTTGTATTTTGTCTAATTGCCTGTGTCACTTTCATCAATGTAAATTAAAAGTACTCCTCTCCCACCCCCCACTATCCCCACTATCATGATCCCAATTCTATCTTACAAATCTGGGTATATCAGAGGATGTACACTGGTACAAATGGGAACCGGAAACATGGGAAATTCAGGACAGATGATCCCTGCAGGACCAATGGTGAGAGTGGTGATACTGGGAGAGTGGAGGCAAGGTGGAATAGAAAGGAGAACCGTTTAAAAGGCTCTACATATAACCTCCTCCCCTAGAGTATGGACAACAGGGAAGTTGGTGAAGTTGGGAAAGTGTAAGCTATGACAAAATAATAATAACTTATAAATCACCAAGGGTTCATATGGGAGAGGAGAGTGGAGAGGAAGGGGAAATATGAGGAGGTGATACCAAGGGCTTAAGTAGAATGAAAATGTTTTGATACTGATAAGAACTGTACAAATGTGTTTTTCATACATAGATGTATGGACTGTGATAACAGTATGAGCCCCAATAAAATGATTTTTTTTTTTTTAAATTACATTCCTCGGGCTGAGCCCCAGTGGCGTAAGTGGTTGCGTGCAGGACTGCGGCCCGAGGGCTTGGCGGTTCAAATCCAGCAGCGGCTCTCAGGAGCAGCACTGGGTAGCGCCCACGACCACCAGACACAGTGATGCCCACAAAAAAAAAAAAAGTACATTCCTCTTGAACTAGGAATTATAGTAAACATTTTACTTTATGAATCTTAAAATATTTAGCAGAGTAAACAAAACATATACATTCACAAACCAAGAAACCCACAAGAATAAAATACCAAGTTGCAGAACTAATTAACTAAATGTTCCCAATCCCCAGAGACAAAATCCCAGATTTCACAATGCTGTCTGAAAACTTTTGTGGCTGAGGTCACTCTAGCATGACAATTCTTTAAGGTTAGTATTTCGTAAACTTTAAGTTGATCGTTACTAAACTCAGGTCTTTTTAAATATCTAAGACAATTTTCCAACTTGTTTATATGACCACTCACAGTAAAATATATTTTACAGTGCAGCTCCATATCATTAAAACAAAGTTTTGTAAAACCATATTGTATGGAAACAGCACGACATTTCCTGTTCTTTTTTTAAAGAGTGGAGGGGCAGGAACTATTGAAATGAATTCAGGATGGACTGACATGGGCAGTTTAAAAACCACGGATCTAGGTTTTGATTAACAACCTGTATGCTAAGGAACAGCAGCATGCCAGATTAACCTACTTGATAAAACAATGACCTTGGTGAGTACTATGCAAAAGCTGTTGCTGCTGCTACATTGACATTCTCTTTATTCTCTCACTCCTATATAGTCTCCCATAATAACATAACTTTACTTGAAACAAAAAATAGTAGGGATCCTTGAAGGTGGTATAATCCCAATTATATCGGCATCCACAGACCACAACTTCCCAAAAAGGAGAAGCAATATAAAACTAGTAACTACTTTTTAGGGACATCTGCCGCTGCACACCTGCCAGCAGCTCTGGAGACAAAAGTTATGGCAATTTGCTTTCCTGATGATGCATAACTTTGGACACCCTAAGCAAGAAGCCAATACAGTGTTGGTGTTACCCACAAGGTCAGATGTACAATCTCAGAAACACTACAAAAGTCAGAATTACTTCAATGGCAATAGTTGTTCTTTTAGTTTATAATGGGAAGTGTACACACAGAATAGAGTTAATAACGACCAACATACTTCCTTTATGCTACTTCAGTATTTGCATTTTTTAAAGTAAAATAAGTTTTATAAATTACATTTTTGGGGGTATCAGATACAGCACATTGTAGCTCATTTATACTATCTTTGTGTACTGTTTTTAATGAGTCCTGGTGCTGACTTGGTTATGCATTAGACTGCTAACTACACAGTCAACAGTTCAAAACTTTTTGTTGCACACCCTGTGGAAAAAGATGGGGCTTTAGGTAAAGGGACATCCCCTTACAGAAGGGTCGCAGGGAAAAGGCAAACCCATTATGGTGCAGTGTAACAATGATGAAGCACAGAACTTTTCTCTAATTTGTCAATGCTTCCTCCTCCCCACTAACATAAGCCCAGTTCTACCTTACAAATCTGGCTAGACCAGAAGATGTACATTGGTATAGGAATCAGAAAAGTGGTGATACCAGGAGGGTGGAAGGAAGGTCGAGTAGAGCAGAAAGGGGAAACGATTATAAGGTTCTATATATAAACTCCTCCCTGGTGTACGGACAACAGGGAAGTGGGTGAAGGGAGACATCGAACAATGAAGGTATGACAAAATAATAAATTATCAATGGTTCATTAGAGAGGGGGTAGTAGGGAGGAAAAAATGAGGAGCTAATACCAAGGGCTTAAGTAGAAAGCAAACATTTTGAGGATGACAACAAATGTACAAATGTGCTTGGCATACAATGGATGGATGTATGGATTGTGATAGGAGTTGTATGAGCCCCCAATAAAATGATTTTTTTTTAAAAAATAGGAGACAGACAAGACCAAAAACAAAAGAATTATAGTCTTGGAAACCTCACAGGGGAAGTTCTACCCTGTCCTGTAGGGTTGCAGTAAATTGTCATTCACTCGATGAAAATGGGTTTGGAGCAGAGCCCTGGTGGTGCAGTGGTTGTGTGTGGGACTGAGGCCCACAGGGTTGATGGTTCAAATCCAGCAGAAGCTCTCCAGGAGCAGGGCTGGGCTTCCTACTCCCACCAGTGCAGTGATGCAAAGAGAAAATAGGTTTGGATTATAAATGAGGGGGAGTACAGATTGGGGACCCAAAGTCCATCAATAGGTGGAGCAACATCCTCTTACATAGGGGTTGCAGGGAGGACATGAGCCAGTCAAGATACAGTATAGTAACAATGAAATAGGCAACTTTTCTCTAGTTCTCCACCTACTATGATATCCCAATTCTACTAGACAAATCCAGCTAGACCAGAGGATGTATGCTGGAGTCAGAAACATGGGGAATTTAGGATACATGATCTCTCAGGACTAGTGGTGGGAGTGGTGATACTGGGAGGGTACTGGTGATACTGGCAGGATGGTGGAATAGAAAGGGGAAACCAATTTCAAGGCTCTACATATAACCTCCTCTCTGGGCTACAGACAACAGGGAAGTGAGTGAAGGGACACTTTGGACATTGTACGATATGAAAAAGTAACAATTTGTAAATTATTAAGGGTTCATGGGGGAGAGGGAGGTAAGGGAAATATGGGGAGCTGGTACTGGGGACCTAAGTGGAGGGAGGATGTTTTGAGAGTGATGATGGCAACAAGTGTGCAAATGTGGCCTGCAGACAATTAATGTATGTATGGATAGTGATGGGAGTTGTATGAGCCCCCAATAAAATGATTTATTAAAAAAAAAAAAAGGAGGGGGAAAGAGAAGCTTATACCAAGGGCTCAAGTAGAAAATATTTGGAAATGAAGATGGCAACATGTGTACAAATATGTTTGATACAAATGATGTACTGAATGCTATAAGAGCTGTAAGAGCCCCCAATAAAATCATTGAGAAAAAAAGGAAGAAAATGGGTTTGGTTTAGTTTTGGAGGAAGCATTTCTTTTAACTTATGAAGTTGATTTCTGAACCCACTAATTAACAATTGGCACCTATTCATTTCAAAATCATAAAAATATATCAAAATCACTTTCTAACAGAAGAAACCTGTAGCTCAATTACTACTCGCTTTAAAAAAAAAAAAGGTTGTCAGTGATAGCATCAGAGTAGAACTGTGTCCCATATCGGTCTTCAATGACTGGATTTTAAGCAACAGATTATCAGGCATGTCTTTGGAGGCAGTTAGTGGACTTAAACTTCCAACCTGTCATTAGCAGCCAATCAATCACAATAACCACTGACACGACCTAGGAATTATATTTCAATGATATGAAGCAACTCAACAGGAATGGGTGCTTATAATAATAATATAAAGAACCCTGGTAGTGGTATGGTGTAGGTGATGGTCTGCTAACTGCAGGGTAAGCTGTTAAAACCAACCAACCACTCACTCATTACAAGAAATTTGGAGCTAACTGCACCATTAAAAACGTAGTCTCCTGGACAGAAAAAGAAAAAATTAAAATTAAAAAAAAAATGTAGTCTCCTATGTACCAACTCCTATGTACTCTATCAAAGGTCCCTATGAGTCAGAGTCAACTTGATGGCAATGTTGGGCTTTTGTGAACATTTTTTATATTTTAATATACAAATTTCCTTTCCTGTATTATCTTCCACCTAGTCACCCTCCAAATATCAAGGTAAAAGGTTAGATTTGAAACTTCGACAAGTTGATGCTGTTGCTGTTGGGTGCCACTGAGTTGGGTCTAACAATACACACAAGAAAACCCTTCCTGCTCCTGCTCCAGCCTCATGACTGTTCCTATGCTTGAGCTCCTCGGCACAACCATTATCTCAGTCGATTTCATTCAGGATCTTCCTCCTATTCACTGCCTCTACTTTACCAAACATGATGTCCTTTTCTCCATCTCTAACATGTCCAAAGTGTAAGGTTCACCATGCATGCTTCGAAGGAGAATCTGGTCATATTTCTCCCAGGATGTTTTGCTGTGCTCTTGGCAATTCATGATAGTTTCAGTATTCTTCCCCAACACGATTCTAATACCATCAATTCGTCTTCACTCTTCCTTATTCAAGATTCAACTTTCAGATGAAGCATTGGCACTGAGCTATATAATGGATCCAAACTCACCAGCACTGAGTCATTTCCGACTCATAAGGACCCTATAGGACAGAGTATGACTGTCTCTGTGGGTTTCTGAAACTTTCAATCCTTAGGCAAGTTGACAGCATCACTTTTTCCTGAAGAGTGATGGGCGGGTTCAATTGCTGACCTTGCAGCTAGTAGCTCAGTGTATAGGCCACTACACCACCAGAGCTTAAACACTTAGCTATGAATTCTTTTAAATAGAATTTTAAAAGAATCTCACTGCCATTGGGTGGACTCTGATTCATAGAGATTTGTAAGATGGTACACCTGGCCCTCTGAGTTTCCAAGACTATAATTCTTCATGAAAGAACAAAAACTCATCTTTCTTCCACAGAAAGCTGGTGGTTTTGAACTGTTTGCTGACCTGTGGTCAGCAGCCCAACAAGTAACTACACTAACAGGGCTCCTTCTAAATTGTCAAGCGGTCTTCAATTTTGACAGTGTTTTATTTTGTATAGTTTGTGATGCCTTGAAAAGTTTACGTAAAACAGACACTCAAGAGCTAGTCCCTCCACCCTAAAAAAAAACAAAAAACAACATTTGAAAGCTGTAGCATCAAGTATTAGAATTAAGTACATTCCACAAAGGAAGGAGGAATCCACTATGTCTCAAATCCATCATTCCAATACATCAGAGAGCGTCTCAAGAGTCACGTATTATTTGGTGGTTGAACTGAGTGGGCAGTAAGTATCGAGGTTTATCCTGAAACTAGAACAGATCATTGTCACTATAGGCATGACTTTTAACAGCAGTTTTGTCTTAGACTTAATAACTGAATCCCATTAAGGATTAACTGCCGATATGGCAACAAGACCTGTCAAATTCATCTGTCCACGGTTTAAACTTCAATTGTTCTAACATCTTTTCCTTCCTTGTCTTAAGGTGTAGGACGCTGGGGCTAATGGAACACTAAAAAGCTCAAGGTCTTACTATGAGTGGTTTCCGGTCTGTGATCTTACAGAAGTACCGGGAAGGCTAGCACACATACAAAATAACAATTCTGGTGTTTCAGGTAATTATGGAATGACTTGGACTACATCACTCCAACTAAATTTTATGAACATACAAAAGTTTTTAAAGATTTTTGATGAGTAAGTGAGTATTACAAAGACTCAAATCATCCCTAGCATCAACCACAAAAACACCTGCAGGACCACATAGAATCAACAAGTGTCAGTCACGGTACAGACAACCATCATACTACTAATAAGGGGGTCACTCCTCTTCCTCACAGTGAAAATTCTTTATAAAATACAAGCAAAAATTTTAAAAGGCCCAAATTATAACTGTTTGGTCAAATTAATAGGCCCAACTAAAGCATTTATTCAGCTGTCTTCCACTCCAGTTACCACGCAATGACTGCATTGCGAAGAAATTAGTTCATGATGTAACCCAGTAAGATAATTACAGACTAACACCAAATAACCCCTCAACTATTTGGTGAAAGAAATTATAAAAACGAAAGGGGGAGGGCATGCAAAGAAAAAGACTTAAAACTATGGAACACCTATCTCTATCCCAAGTGCCTTCTATCTGAAAGAAAAACAACAAAATCTAAAGAAAACAAAACAAGAGGGCATTATGTGCACGTTACACACACAAAATGTTGCCATAATTCCATAACCACATCTGTAATCTCAATATTACAATGTCTTAAAATATGCAATAATTATAGAATTGTGGGTGTTCAACAATGACCTTGGGGGTCATGAAGGTTTCTAAAGCATACCTTTTAATCCACGCCATGGTACTTCCAGCACATGTTAAGATAAGCCACAGCTTGGAACACTTCGATGCACCTCAAAACACCTCAGCCAGTGTATCTGTATCATTCTCCTTTCCTTTTGAGATCATAATGGCTCCGAAGAACTATAATGCTTCCATGTGAATGACAGTTTCATAATTTCAATAACTTAAAAAACAAAAAACAAAAAGTAGGACTTAAGACGTGTCATTTTAAGGTGAACTCTTGAATGTATGGGCAACAACTGCCCTTGCTTTCTTGAGACCTTGCTTTGGAAACTTCAGAAAGCTCTTTGACCCCAATTAATTCTTCAACTTACTTCTCAAGGAATGAAAATACGTGAAAAATAAAAGCAAGACTTGAACATTTAGCAGACATCAGAGATCAGTATCTGAATGACACCACCTACTGTGTGATAAGTGAGAACAGGAAAGTAACTCAAATGCCTGTAAAAAAGGGAAAGGGGCAGAAGTTCCTTCAAACAATGCTCCTTCAGCTATTAATTCCAGGAAGGCTATTACATTTCAAAGACTTTGTTGCTAAAAACCGACTTCCACTGATAGCACACTTGATTGTGTGTGTGTGTGTGTGTGTGTGTGTAAATAACCAACTTTTACTGCCTTCTCTGGAACTGCCCTCCTTCCTTCCTCACCCCATTCCACCTTTGTTACATAAAAAGCTTTGAAAATTATTCAAATGAAACATTAGGTATACATTCTATTACATTTTAAATCTAAGAATTCAGAATGTTTTTGGTAACCAATAATATAAGAAAGAACATTCAAGCTACACAAAGAAAGTAAAACCAACTGATAAGCTATCAACAAATACATACACATTTACTGTCATAAATCAATTAAAACTTCTTTCAAACGAGTGGTCAGGAAAATGTTTAACAAAGGTCAGTCATAAAAAAAGACTTCTAGGAAAAAAGAGCAGGTGGGATGGGTTCTGTGTAACTCCAAGTATGTAGAACAGCTCATATAATGGTTAACTGACAGGGAAAAGAAGGTTCCCAGTCAGCACCCAAGAGCATGTGAAAGGAAAGTGGAAACTATGTCCTGTTTCGAAGGGTAGACTCAACTGAGGAAACCTCTTGGGTCCACCGAAAGAAAATGCTATTGCTGAGATGTGGCTTTATTAAAGCTGACGTGGAATGCAAGGCTTCTGGGTGGTCTAAATGATTTTAGCTTCACTCCAACCCCCGAGGTTGGTGATTCAAACCTACCAAGTAGTACAGTGGAAGACCGGCTTGGCAACCCGCTTCCATAAAACATTACAAGAAAACCCTATATAGCAGTTCTACACCGAAATACAGTAGGTTACCATGAATTTAAATCTCCGGGATGGTTCCTTCCCAACAGCAATGGGGACCACAGATTACGTAATGCAGCTCACTCCTCACTCCACCCTGATGACAGCATCATGGCCACTATACTGCAACTTTGTCCCCACTACAGTCCAACTTTGTCAGGCTTAAAATTGCTTTCTTTTTTTCCCCAAGTTCTGGGAAAAGCTTCCACAATAACTGAGTTTTGTTTTTGTTTTTTCCTGGGGACTCTTGGAAGGTTAAATGTAGCAAGATAAACTATACCTCTAGAGCAGGACCACAACTGATAATGGTCATCTCCCTTCCTTATCCATTCGAGACTCCCTTCAATGCTAATTTGGTATTTCTGTAGGCAGGTCTCAATGGCTTTCTTGACCCAAACCTACATTCCTCAGAGGGTCTGAAGACCCGATCATCATGCCCACTCAGACTGTGGCTGCTGTATTTGTCCATTTATCACCAAAATTAAACAAGAGACCCAACAGATGACCCACTAAGTCACTAGATGTATTCTTCTCTGCCCCACTGTGTAGCAGCAGCTCCTCCTCCTGCTGATCAGGGCCTAAAATTAGCCTTGTCTGGACATCTATGAGCATCCTGAAGAGACTAGAAGGCAACCATAGGTTCACATTTAATGGGGTTTTTGCTGAGTCACCTGGAAAAAGTACTACTTCTCTGCAACCAGGATCTCTCAGCCTACATAAGTCAGAGCAGGAATGGAGATGGGAAGCCCATATTCCCCAAGTCACATGTGGCTTCTAGCGAAATCCTCCAGTGGAGATGGATAAAAATTGTACAACCTTGGAAGTCCTTTGGGCATGTCTATTCTATTCTATTCAATAGGGCTACTATGAATCCAAATCAGCTGATGGCAGTAAGTTTGGTTTCTTTAAGTGTTTCACAACTCATCTTAAAGTGATACTAAGGTACCATCAAGTTGGTTTCAACCCATAATGACCCTATGCACAACAGAAAAAAATATTCCCTGGACCTGGGCCATCCCTCACAATTGTTCTTATGCCTAAGCCCATAGCTTCAATGTAATAAGAGCCAAAGAATGAACTATAATAGGAATGCCCATCAGAAATTCTGGTATGCATGGGCATATTTTTTCATTGAAACAACAACTTAAGCAAGCTTTGTCCTTGAAAAACACTATTAATGGCAAAATGCAGTTAAGTGCCTATTAATAAAAAAAAAGTCGGTAGTTCAAATCCACACAAAACTAAAAAAAGATGTAGTGTCAGCTTCTTCAGTTCACGCTAAGGTCATGGAAAACACTCTGGAGCATAGTTCTACCCTGACACTTAAGTGCTGCCTGAGTCATAACTCTTTGGCTTTTTTGACTTATTATCCAAAGTATGAGCCTCCACCATTTTAAGAATGTTGAATCTAGTTTTTCCCCAATATTAATTTCCAGGGCTGTTCGGAAAGTCTCATCTTTCTCCAGAGCAGTGGCTGGTGCATTTGAACTGTTTATCTTGCAGTTAGCAGTCCAAGATGGTACCCCCTGTACCACCAATGTCAGGGTTTTTTTTAAGCTACTATTTCAAACCTTTAAAACTATACCAAATTTGGGGTAATTTTCAAAGTCTGTTTCTGACGACAATAATTGATGTTGTTGTTCAATAGGTGCCCTTGACTCCAATGCAGGTTGCCTTTGTGACAGAAGGAAACATTGCCCCATCCTCCCCAATCTGCACAGCAATTGGAATGTTTGAGCCCACTGTTGAAACCATGCTACCTGAACTCCCTGAGGGCCTTGCTCGTTTTCATTGACTCTCTACCAAGCACAGTGATATCTCCTCCACAGACGGATCCTTCCTGATAGCATGTCCAAAGTAATTGAGACGAAGTTTTGCCATCTTCACTCTCTTGATCTGTTCATTCTTCTGGCAGTCCATGGTATATGGTCAATAAACTTTGTCAACATAATTAACATGTCGATTTTTCTTCAACTAAGACACTATGCGTAATTCTTCTTCAACTAAGACACTATGTGTACTTCAAAACACAAGTAAGGAAACTTAATTTCTTATAGAATTTGGACATGGTAACAAGAGGGACTAGGCCTTGGAGAGAGTCAACAGGCTTCTTAGACAAGGAAAAGAAAATAGAGGAAAATCCTCAATGAGATGGGTTACCACAGAGGATGCAACAATGGGTTCTAACAGTAATGATTGAAAGGATGGGGCCAGGCATGTTTCCTTATTTTGTACATGGTGCTTCATAAGTTGGCCCCTGTAACAATCCAAAAAACACCTAGGACTTCCAAACCCAAACCAAACCAAACCAAACTCACTGCCATTGAGTTGATTCCAAATCACAGCAATCCTACAGGACAGGGGAGAACTGCTCCTGTGGGTTTCTAAGACTGCCACATTTTATGGAAGGAGAAAGCCCCAATCTCTATTCCTTGGAGCAGTGGGTGATTTCAAACTGCTGACTTGGTGATTAGCAGCCCTATATGTAACCACTATACACCACCAGGGGTCCTTCCCTTTCAACCTAGCAATTCTGAATCAGCTAATTATACTTTGGGGGAAACTCCACAGTGAGAATTTTTCTTCCTCAAATGTCTCCTAATTTTCTGTAACATGAAAATAAACTTATCATCAAAGTACCTCTGATGCTCTTCAGGTAGCATGAACCCAGCCACTCAACCAGAGGCAACCAGGTTTTTCTTTTTCCTAGAGTTGTACATGACACAGCATAACAAGGGAGAACTTAATTATAAGTGAATATATATTCACACCACCACCAAAGTGTCCTTTTTCAAACGAATTCATGTCAGCAAAATTGAGACAAACACGTGTTCTGTTGTCACCTCTCTAGGGAGAGGGAAAAGGAGAGGGAAATGGAAGAATAGTGACTCAAAAAGACAAGTAAAAGATGTTAAGGAAGAGAAAATAGTAAATTAAGCAAATTCATCAACGATACCATATATTATTCATAACAAGCCATTCAATGAAAGCTTCCTTCCTTCCTTAGGATTTGACAAGGCACCACAGAAGAAATGCTAATGAGTCTAAATCAAATTCACCTTTACTTTTTTGGCCTTCTTTATATATATATATATTAATTAAAATACTTGTGAGTGAATTAGATCTCTATTGTTTTTCTCTGATATCTTGGTCGTTACTTAGGTGAATTTGTGTGTGTGTGTGTGTGTATAAAGTTTTTTCAATGGTGATGAGACCATAGGTGATAAAAAAACATGCAATTCAGGTTGTTGAGTTGGAGGCAGGTCACAAAGGTTAGAAATTCATTAGATGTGTAACTTCTGACAAGGGACAACTTCCATGAAGGTAATAACCAGGTGGTACTATCATAGTAGTAATGCTTCAATGAGATAGTGCACTTGCCACCATAGGCAAATAAAAGTATTTATTGGCTCTGAAGGCACAATCTGGTACACAGTCACTGCTAATGTTGCAATTCTAAAATCAAAACATTTTCTCTAAGAATTTTCTAATTTAATGTTTGAGAAATCTGTTTTCAATTAAAAAAAAAGTTACCACGGTCCTGTTTATCTCAATGATGTGAATGTTAATTCAATCTGTGGCTTTAATTTATTCCTTCAAGTACACTCTCCTTTCTCCTAAAAGTTTCTTAGTTCAATCATTACTTGACCAGCAACAATGTGTCCTTTCTTAAAATACTGGAGCTATATCTGTATGTAAAACCTGAGAAAGTCTTTGCCTTCACTGAGCTCACCACCCTATAATTAAAATGGCTGATGGCCATTTATGGCATGAAGAAAAGCAGAAGAAAATGGGAAAGACAGGGAATGGAGTGAAAAAAAATGTTTTAAGTACTGATGAATTAAAAGCATGTATTTTTTATTAAACAAGTGCTCTAATGATCTAGCATTTTAATTGCACATCTTCTGTCATGTGCAATTATCATGTTAGAAGACAGTTGGATAAGAATACTTAAAAGAAAACTCCTAGGTATAGAGACTGAGTGATATATTATATTTCTAAATATTGTGGTAACAAGACAAAAAGGGCAATTTCTCCCCATTAAAAATAAACTCATTGCCGGGCTGAGCCCCGGTGGCGTAGTGGTTGTGCGCGGGACTGCGGCCCACTGGGATGGAGGTTCAATTCCGGCTCCCAGGAGCAAAGGCTGGGCCTCCTACTCCCACCACCTGAGGGCAGTGATGCCTAAATAAAAAAAATAAATAAACTCATTGCCATTGAGTCATGGCTGACTCACAGCAAGCCCCTGTGGGTTTCTGAGACTGGTTACAGGGGCAGAACGGCTGCTGGTGGTGTCAAACCATCTACTATGCGGCGAGGAGCCCAACACAGAACCATTGCATTAGTCTACCATCTGTTGTCTCTAAACCAGCTGTTCTCAACCTGTGGGGCACAACCCTTTTGGCGGTTGAATGACTCTCACAGGGGTTGCCTGATTCATATCAGCAGCAAAATTACAGTTATGAAGTATCAACGAAAATAATTTTATGGATGGATGGGCCTCTCTACAAAAAGAACCGTATTAAAGGGTCGTGGCATTAGGAAGGGTGAGAGCTACTGCTTTAGACACTAAAGTACATCTCAGACTCAAGTCTACAGGTGACAATGAACTTTACAGGCAACATTTATAGTGTTCTCTACAAGTTACTCAAAAACTCAAGCTCGCTGCCATGAGGTCAATGCCAGCTCAGGGACCCTATAAAGTAGGGTAGAACTGCCCCTGTGAGTTTCTGAGAACGAAATGCTTCTATTTCTACAGGTTAAGTTCACCAGAAAACCTCCTGCTATTGAGTTGATTGCAACACATTGGGACCTATAGGATAGAACTAGTTCCTGGGGCTCCCAAGGCTGTCTGGAGCGCTACTGAAGCAGAGCGCCTCATTCTTAGTCTGTGAGGCCAGTCGCTTTTGACCACCACTCTTTCAGTTGACAACCTAAATTAACCCACCGTGCCACCAAGGGAGATAAAATGCAAAGGCTCCTACTTGCCAGGAATCTCAGTTCAATCACCAAGAACAGACTATGGATTGTTAAAATGAGACTCGGAGAAACTGCTTAGCAAATCTAAAATATTCAATAGGCCTTAATTAACCATGAAAGAACTACTTCATGTGTCTCTACCTGTTGCAACAACCCAAATGTCCACCAGAAGATAAATGGACACACAAACTATGTTAATAGTTATAAAGTGGAGTCATCCGAACCAAAAGCAAACTCGCAGCTGTCAAGTTGATTTAAACTCACAGCAACCCTACAGGGCAGAGAATTGCCTTAAAGTATTTCAAAGGCTATCTATAGAAGCAAACTGCTCTTTCTCCTGCAGATCAGCTGGTAGGTTTGAGCCACCAACCTTTTGGCTGGTCAACTGCTTAACCAATGTGACACCAGGGCTCCTAGTGGGCTATGACTCAGCCATAACATGAATAAACCTTGGAAGCTTTATGTTAAGTGAAACATGATCTGTATTATTCTTGTGGCAGCAAACATTTTCCAACTGTGAGTTGAAACATGAACACAGTGGTATGTATAGTGGATCAAACTCAATTTTATTGTACTTTATCTCCAACAAGCAGTATTGTTTCTTCTCCAAAGACAAGCAGTTTAACTGAACCTAATAAAAATATATCAGCAGCAGACAGTAACTTGTCTAAATTTATTTTTTTCTTTCCTAAATTTTCCATTTCACCCCCAAATTTATTTCATGTTCTATTTTCATCTTCACACTGGACCACCCAACTCGGCCGTTCAACTTCAATATCGAGCTTCCTCCTTCCCATTAGTCATCTAGTCTAACAGACTGATTTTAACTCTGGAACATGCTTGTGCCTGATGCTCCTTCTCATTTCAACATCTTCCTAAGAGCAAACTATCTTTGCTACAGACTCAGAATATATCACCCACTCCCCCAATCTCTCCACTTAGCCACCCCCAATCCAGATCTCAAAGTAGAAAAAAAAATCTAGCCAGCACAATTGTTGCTAGTTGTTTGTTTGAAAGAAACTTCTTGTGCAAAACATTTCAAAAGGCCCTCATTGTCTATTCAAGTCTAAAGTTCTCAGTAACACATTAAAAAATACTTTGTAAAGTGGATCAACCTACCTTTCTGGATTTCTCTTCAACAAGCCCCTCCTGCTTCCTATTCTCTACACAGCTTTGACAGTCATGCTTTCTTCACCATCTCCCAAGCTCTCCCATCACCATGCCTTTACTCACTGTCTCTTCTTATCTATCTGTACATAATTTCCTGCCTGTCAACTCCCATTGATATCCAGTCACTGTCATAATTGTTATGAACAGATGGGTGTTAATACAGGTCTTTAGAGAACAACTTAAAACCATCTATCAAGACATTAATATATTCTCCCTATTGACATTTCACTATCTGGCCTCAAAAACATACAAAGACATCACAACAGCACACTTCCTAAAAGAGCATCTAAGAGAAATAGGAAACTGCTACATAAATTTTGTTGTGCCTGTATTATGGGCAGATTACTAACCACAAAAGTTCAGAGGAAAAAAAACCACCTCAAAATGTACAAAACTCAAAAATTTAAGTCAATGTAATTTGCAAATTAAATGAACCTATTGGCCTGGAAAGAAAAAGAATCACCCAAATTATAGATATGCAATGTGCACAAAATGTTGTGGACATATACCAAAATTTTAATGGTGGTGTGGTAGTTACATAATCTGGTGTGAATTTGGGACTTGTGAGGATTAAGAATAAAGAGGTGGAGTCGAGTCTGTCAAATCAGTCATAGCCAATGAGGCCTCTCCTGAAGATGCTGTCAAATCCTGGATTTTTCCTCCTGGGAGGCGGTAGACACCTCTCTGCTCACTGTGGAGAAACACTCTATTGACAAGACACATGGGGCTATGTATGCCCTGGGAGCTGGAGAAGTCACATACACCTATCCTGATACCAAAAGACTTCTGAAACGAAACCACATGGAGACCCCTGCCAGCACTGAGATGTTTCTACTGCCACTGACTGCACGCACTGGTTTGTGATCTTCCTGCATTCAGCATCATTGTGTGAGTTTTGTGAGTCTGAAGAGGACTTTATAGATTAATATTGGACATATGGGCTAATACTGTACTTATGGGCTTGTGTTAGACTGGGCTGGGATGTTTTCTCAATATTTAACTGCTCTTGTATATTAACCTCTTTCTTATACATGTGTGTCCATGAGTTTGTTTCTCTAGTCTACCCAGACTAACACAGATAGTTGCTACTGGGGAAAGGATTGGAACTGAGAACTTCAAAATCTTAATAGTGTTTTCATGTTATTAAAGGTGTGGCATTTCAAATGGGCTAATACTACTCACTCACTCCTGATTGATTTGGCCTGCTCTAAAGTCCTGCTGTAGTCAGTGAATGATAACGAATTCAATACCTGAACAGAGGTGGTACCACAGAGAAGAGCAGATGGAGAGGATCTTGGCCTGGCCCCTGGTTCCCTAAGACCCCTCAGACCTGCCAATGATGCGCTGCAGGTCCAGCTCCAGTTGGGTGGAGAAAACAGCCATATTATGACTAGGCCACTAACCAGACGTAGCTTTCCAGTGACTTTCTATTTTCTTCCACTTAAAGGAAAGTTCCCAAACACTGGGCACTCTTGGTTTCTGAACAAACTTATTCCCAGCAAGAATTACATCCTGACTGGCAGGAGGAGCAAAGGACAAACAGTATCCCAGTATTGCTGAATGAACATTTGCTCCTGGTCCAGTCTCCAAAGTACTAAATGCAATTTTGATGATCTGAAATGTAAATCCCAAGTTACATTTTTAAAAACCTGTTTATAAAAATAAATAAAACCGGGCTGACCCCCAGTGGCGTAGTGGTTGTGCATGGGACTATAGCCCAACGGATTGGAGGTTCAAATCCAGCAGCAAGGCTGGGCCTCCTATTCCCACCACCAGAGGGCAGTGATGCCTTTAAAAAAATAAATAAATAAAACCACCACCCATTATTAGCAAAAACAGAGAAGCATATTATTGAAAAAAGAAAACTTTATTAATTAGTTGCCTTACAGTCTATTTCAAATCATGAAGACCAAAGGGGTTTAAATGCAAGGTCCTCCCTACTGTATCCTAAAGTCTGTTGGTATAGTTACTTCACTAAGGCCTAAGTACGATATCCCACCTACTGCCAGGAATCGATACATATATACCTTTTATAAGGTTTCTGAGACTGTATACATTTTCAAGGACCAAATAGCCCCAACTTTCTCCCAAGGAGTGGCTGGTAGGTTTGAACTGGGGCTCCTGCATTTAGCAATCCAATGCTTACCCAAAGCACCAAGGATCGTTAAGTATGATACTGCTTTTACATGGCCATTAGATTTTTATAGTTCCCTGAGTGAAATCTTGGCCAAATTGAAGATATAAATTTATTTTTTGGTGGCTGAGCCCTGGTGGCGTAGTGGTTGTGCACGGGACTGCGGCCCACTGGGATGGAGGTTCAATTCCAGCTCACAGGAGCAAAGGCTGGGCCTCCTACTCCCACCACCAGAGGGCAGTGAAGCATTAAAAAAATAATTAAATAAATAAATAAAATTTTTGGTACATTTTCCTTGACCTATATTGGGTGATAAAAGCAAAATCTGAGTGTAGTGTTTCAAATTTAAGTAAAATTAATGCTAACTTTAATTTGAAAATACAAAATTTGCTAAATATGGCCTTTATCAGTACTTATTATGTTCTGATCTGAAAAATAAATACACCTACACTACACTTACAGCTCATCTGATATTTCAAATTTGTGAAAAGTTTTTTTTTAAAAAAACCTATTATCAGGGCTGAGCCCCGGTGGCGTAGTGGTTGTGTGCAGGACTGCGGCCCACTGGGTTGGAGGTTCAAATCTAGCAGCAAGGCTGGGCCTCCTACTCCCGCCACCAGGGAGCAGTGATGCCCGCCCCCCCAAAAAAAATCTATTATCTCACCATCTTGCGCATTAATGGCCTGTGTGTGCTATAATGATATTATAGGTACAAGGCAAGGACAGGGTAATACTAGCTGTGGTAGTTAAGGTAGTGTGTCTGCCTTCAATGACTGGAAGCTATGACGTGATATACTTTAACAGTTACTGTATGTCATTATGTTAGGGAGTCCTAATGACATAGTGTGTTACACAATGAACTGCTAACTGCAAAGTCAACAGTTTTCAGGTACCCTGACCATCTCTACTTGCAAAGAGCAGTACAGTCTCAGAAACAGACATATGCAGTTCTATCCTGGCCTAGGGGGTCACTGGGAGTCAGTACCTACTGGGAGGTAGAGAGTTATTATTGGGAGCCACTGGGTTGGTTCCAACCCATAGCAATCCAAGGTACATGAGAACAAACCACTGTCCAGCTCTGCATCATCTTCATATTGCTCTATTTTATCCCGTTGGTGCAACAGCTGTTGGGAACAAGGTCTGGGAATGGTTATCACATCAGGAAAAAACAAAGACCAAGTTGATGCAAGAAATTCTACATTTATTTCTGTAAGCGCTAGACGGAATAGTGGGGTTTGTTACCTCCAAGTACTTCAACCATTCAGTGAAAAGAAGTTATGAACCTTCAGGGGAGATAATTAGTAGTTTTTACAATGATCGGGTGTGACCTCAAAACAATGGGTCAAACAAGCAAGGTTCACAAGAAAACCGCCCACATTTCCCCAATGGATTGGCCATCTCTTGATATCCATGTTTTTTGAGGGAGCTGTCAGACTTCCAAGTGCTTCCCTAAATGGCTGGGCTTGCCCCCTGAGTTAGAATATCCTAAGTTTAAACAAAATTTTTACTGCAAGGGAGGGTGCTGTTACATTTTTAACAGGTTAAATCTTAAATTATGTTATATTTCAAGTATTTTGATTAACAGTATTTTGATTTGCCTACCTCCACATAGCCACTGTGTCAATCTGTTTCAGTGAGGATCTAACACCGGCATTCTGCTTACACTTCACGCTCTCACTTAAATTCACTGCCAAGCCTGACTTATGGCGACTCTTTAAGGCAGGGCAGAACTGCCCCCCTGTGCATTTTGGAGACTGTTCACAGGAGTAGAAAGCCCTCAGCAAGGCTGGTGAATCACACTACTGACTTCAAGGTTAGCAACCCGAGGTGTGACCACTATGCCACCAGGCCTTAGCATGCATTTAATGGAAGAAATGAATAACTGAGAAGGAAAAAGCAGCACCTGTGTCCTCCGAAAACCTTCCTTGTGACAACAGAGCCCTACCTTCAACCTTAACAAAAAACTACCTATGTCACAAAGCTCTGATTGAATAGTCAACTGAATGAACTGAAATGCAAACAGAGCTCTGGTGGCAACAGTAATAAAAGTTCAAAAGTGAACAAGTTAAGGAATCCCTGAGAGCGCAGCAGAGTGAGAATAGCCTGGAGCAAATTCCATTCTCAGGTTTGTCTTTAAGTTGAATTTCTGCTTCGGTTTTTCCAATGTCAGGCTAATGTTTGTCTTAGGACATTGTACAGCTTTCTCAGCATGAAAAACATTAAAGAAACTCTTCCAAATATCCTAAAACACTTTCAACATGATGAAAAACCAACAACAACACTTCCATTGAGTCAATCCCAACTCAGTGTGATCCTACAATCTCGAGGGTAGGCCTCTTCACCGGTATAGATGGCCTACAGTAGTAATAATAATGCTTCAATGCACATCACAAAGTCGTGCCCACTTTTTATTAGGAACTAGTGCATGAGCTTGAGATTTTTGACAAAATGGAGGCTTTTGTAACTACACAAATCAGACCGTGGGCCCCTGGGGACTGCCTGCAATAAGAAAGGAAAGTATTCATTGCTAAGTTATTTCTCTCTAACAGGAACATGTCACCTTCCCAGGGTATGAAAACTACATACACTTCCAACTAGGGGGGAGTTTCCAAGCTTACTAACAAGTCACTTTCCTATCTACACCATATTCTGCTACCAGGTGTGATCTTTCGAAAGTATATTGGGCTGGTGTGATTAGGAAATCATCCAACATAAACTTGAACCTCAGCAGACACAATCAGGGACCAGTGCTAGCAAAGCCATCTGTTTGACAGAAATAATAATTCTACTTCCCTAGTGATTACAGCTATCAGTAACAACTGTGAAACCCCAAGACAATGAAAAAAATATATAGCTGCTTCAAAACTTTAATTATTCATATAAACTAGCCAAGAAATTAAAGGTAAATGTTACACAAAGGGATGACAACCCACTAATATTTTCTGGCTAATTATTCCACTGGTAGTCTACATCTGCTCTGCCGAAATTTGGTTATGAATCAGAAGCAATTCGCTGGGAATGCTTTCCTATCTAAAGTGACTATGGATAATAACTACAACTTTGCCAAGATTTCTTATTTTTTTTAATGCACACAATTCTCCTGAAAACATGTCACATTATAAAGTTTAAACAATTTCAACCGGAAAAAAAATTAAGTTAACCATAAAGTTGATTTTAAAGCACATTCAACTTCTTTTGGAACATTCTCAGTACTGAGCATTTTATAATCAGGAAGTACCTTTGAGAGTGCCTTAAAAAAAAAGTTAAAACTATTAGGAGGATTAAAACATAAAAATAGGGGGGAAGGGGAAAGAGGAGTTGTTTTGTTTTTTTTTTAAGAGGAGCTTATAGCAAGAACTCAAGTGGAAAATGTTTGGTAATGAATGTGGCAACATGTGTGCAAATATGCTTGATACAGATGATGTACTGAATGTTATAATAGCTGTAAGAGCCCCCAATAAATTTATTTTAAAAAAACAAACAAAAATAGTATAAAATATGTACATATACATATATTCTAGTTATGGATCAGAGTTAATTCGAGGAGGAGGGTGGAGAAGGCCTGGTATGGCTTGATCAAGGGCAATGTAGCTGAGAGGAATTACTGAAACCCAAATGAAGGTTGAGCATGAAAGTGGGACAAGAGAAAAGTAAACAGAAATACAGGAAAGAACTAGGAGGCCATGGGCATTTATAGAGATCTAAGTTATACAGGTATATGTATGTAAATATATATATAAGATGAGGAAATAGACCTAGGTGGATATATTTAGAGGTTTAGTGATTGAGGTAGCATATGGACACTGGGCCCCCACATAAGTACTCCCTGAAGGCAACAACACTTTGTTCCATTAAAGTGGCATTCCATGATGGTCACCTTCCTGAAACAATTGCTGAAGACAAAGCAGGTACACAAGCAAATGTGGTGAAAAAAGCTGATAGTGCCTAGACAAAGATACCAAAGATATAGCCTCTGGGGTCTTAAAGACTTAAAGGCAAACAAATAGCCATGTAACTCAGAAGCAACAAAGCTGACATGGAAGAAGCAAACCAGCCTGTGTGATCACAAGGTGTCAATGGGATCAGGGAGCAGACATCAAAGAACAAAATCTTATCACTGTGAATGATGTGGAGTGTGGAGGAGAGACCCAAAGCCCACCAGTAGACAAGGGTCACGGGGAGGAGACTAGCCAGTTAGGATGCAGTATAGTAATGATGAAACATACAACTTTCCTCTAGTTCTTTAATGTTTCCTCCCCAGCAATTATCATAAGCCTACCTTACAAATCTGGTTATACCAGAGGATGTACACTGTACAGACAGGAACTGAAAACACAGGAAATCCAAGACAGATGAACTCCACCAGGAGGGTGGGGTAGAAAGGGGGAACTGATCACAAGGATCTACATATAATCCCCTCCCTGGGGGATGGACAACAGAAAAGTGGATGAAGGGAGATGTCAGACAGTGTAAGACATGACAAAAGAAAAATTTATAAATGATCAAGGTGTGGCAGTCATGTACTTTGGTGTCAATTTCATGACTGGGAGTATAAGGGTGAAGTCTAGCCTGTCAATCTGGAGATAGCCAATGAGACCTCTGTGGGCATGGCTTTCTCTGAGAATTCTGGGAAATCTCGCAGTATTTCCCCCCTTGAAGATGAGAAACTTACGACTCACTCCCTTGGAGATGCTCTACTGACCAGACAACATGGAAGCATGCTGATAGACCTTGAGTCCTGGAAACTGGAGGAGCCAGAGGTGAAGTCACATGAGCTTACCCAAATGGAACCAGACCTCTGAAGCTGGAAAAGCCACATAGAGACGTCTGCCAGTGCTGAAATGCTCAAGAAGCTCCAGAGAGGCCCTTGGCAGCGCTGAGATGCTTCTATCACCATGGATATACAAGACTCTGAACCCCCTGACTGGTGATTATTCTGGTGTTATTGCATGTGCCTTGTGAATCTGAAAAAGACTTTATAGACTGGTATCAGACATACAGGTTAATATCAGACTTGTGGACTTGGACTGGATTGGGTTGGAATGCTTTCTCAATGTTCCATTCCTCTTGTATATAAATCTCTCCCATATAAGTATATATACATATATATATGCATGTTTATGAATATGTTTCTCTAGTCCACCCAGACTAACACAAAGCTTGTGAGAGCGGCCAGGAAGCAAGGGAAAAAATGAGCTAATACCAAGGGCTTAATTAGAAAGCAAATGTTTTGAGAATGAGGATGGCAATAAATGTACAAATGTGCTTGACACAATGGATGGATAGATGGATGGATATAAGAATTGTACAAGTCCTCAATAACAATTGTAACAATTCAACATAGATCAATTTTGAGTCAGAATCTTCATCTGAAGGAGTCCTGGTGACATCGTGGTTAAATGCTCAGCTGCCAACCTAAAAGTTGGAGGTCCACATTCATTAACCATTCCAAGGGAGAAAGATGTGCTTGGCTGCTCCAGTAAATATTACAGACTAGGAAGTCTCAGAGGACAGTTTTCCTCTACCCATAAGATTATTGTGTTGTAGGAAGAATGTTGTGCACAGACTTCTGCAAACTGTGTCGGAATAGTGCTTCATTTTTGTGGAGATGCAGGTTTGATTCCTTACAATGCACCTCATGCACAGCTACCACCCACCTGTCAATGGAAGCTCGTCTATTGGTCCAATGCTGAACAGGCTCGGGTGGAAGCTTGTATACTACAACAAACTAGGAAGGCAGGTTTGTCAGTCTACTTTCAAAATCATCTGCATCATGTGATCTTTGGGGAGGAGATGCAGTATCTGGCAAGATTCTGTTGTTTGTTCAGTTGTGCATGGGGACCGCCAAAAGTCAGGCCCCCTCCACAGCTACTAATAACAACAATCTTTTTGTTTTAATTATTGTTAGTCCATGTTCTTTTACTAAATGAAATATTTTCTAGAATTCTTTTCAGAAATTTATCTTTCAGCCATTTTGATAGAAAATACAACAGGTCGGGGCTGAGCCCCGGTGGCATAGTGGTTGTGCGCGGGACTGTGGCCCAATGGGATGGAGGTTCGATTCCAGCTCCACGGAGCAAAGGCTGGGCCTCCTACTCCCACCACCTGAGGCCAGTGATGCACCCCCCCAAAAAAAAAAAAAAAGAAAGAAAAGAAAATACAACAGGTCCCTTACTTTGTAGTTCAGTCCCAGGTATGGTCTTGAGGAGGAAAAACAAATGACCCTCCAACAATACAAGGGTAAGCGGTACTTACCTCACATACAGTCACAAATCCATGCATCATTTACAGATGACCCAGGAAAAACACGAACATGAACTGTGTAGAACAATTTACATGCAGATTTTCCCCCTTGCTACTGTAATGAGTTCAATCAAGTGTTCCCAGTATCTGCTTAGAACCAAGTAAACTTAATTGAGAACGATTTAAGATATTAGTAACACCAAAGTAGCTAGAAGGGAGGGGACATAGACGTATCTATAAACAAGTAGGTCTGTGTAGTTTAAACCCATGATGATCTAGGGATAATTATACTTTTAATAATCATAATCAATTCTTGCATCTGCTCAATGACAAAAACCATTTTCTTTTACAGTAAGTCTCTACACTGTAACTATTTTATTTAAGTATCAGCGAAAAATATTCAGCTCCACCCTAATCTAAAACAGTTAGTTTTACTCACTTCCCCTCACCAAGAGATCATTGACGCAAAGTGTGAAGAAACCAGATGGTGGCCAGCTATCAGAAAGAACAGCGTCTGGCATCTTATAGGCTTTTCTTAAAACAAGCAGCCATGTAAGTGAGGCATCAGCTACTTCCATGGGAAAGAACACACCAGTTTGTGTAATCCAAGGATTGTAAAGAATAAAATTCATAACCAGCAAGGAAATTATTTAAATTCTGAACACCCACTTTGCAGAAGTCTGTGGCCAACAGCAGTAAAAACTCCAAATCTATAGGATCTCTCCAAATGAAGTAAGCTTCCAAATGAATCCCCTCTGACTTTTAACCAGGGATATGAATGGCCTTGCTATCAAACTAATGGAATTAGAAAAAGTGGATTAATGGAGATGCAGTTAGGTTAAAATTTAGCATCTTATTTGTTCTGCCCTTTGATCTATTTTAAATTTGTGCTAATTTTTATTATTTCTGCTTTTAGATTGAGGTTTTCCAGTTTCACTTTGTTACTGTTGTTGGGGAATGTTTTGCTTATGTTTTTCTTCATGGGAAATCCAGGATAGGAAAATCTATAAAATCGGTAGTTGAATTAGTTACTGAAAGTTTCTTGGGGCTACGGCAGGAGAGGTTGGAGGGAAATGGGGAGCTAATGATAGACAAGAATGGAGAAAATGTAATTTTTTTATTATGGGGATGACTGCATAACTCTATTATATTTAAGTCACTAAGTATATTTAACAAGCAGTAAACGGTTTTCTAAATGTCTAAACTCATGAGTGGTCAGCTAAGGTGCAACTATTCGTCTTTTCTGGCCATAGGAACGAAAAATGAAAACCGAGGAAGCATAGGAATTACTAGTCCAATGGGTTAATAATGAACCATGCAAATATCAGTCTTCACCACTCTGAACCCAGAAGAACTAAATGGTGCCTGGCTATCACCATTGACTTCGGAAAGTGATTATATTTGTAGCTCCTGGATGAAGTGGGAGAGAAATGTGGTGCAAGACTCAAAAAATGTAAAAAGAACAGGTTTTACTGGTCAGATAAAGACTGAAGGAACCCCGAAGACCATGTAAGGTTAATCACTCCTGAGGTCACACCATGCCTCAATTTCCAGCCACAAAAAAATGACACACCTGTAAAAGAAACAGTAAACACCAAGAAGGTACACATATCTTAGAACAATCAACTGTTTCAGGACAAAGGGTTAGTTTACCCACAGATAAAGTTCAGAAGGGTTAGGACAGGAGAAGGAATGCAAAGAAAAACACAGGAGGAAGAGGGATAGGGATGTTCCATTGTGGGGATTGCAATCAATGTCATGAAATATGTATGAATTGAATAGAAAACTGATCTTCCTGTAAACCTTCAACCTATTTCATAAAAAGTTAAAAATACACATATTAAGCAACTCAACTTTTCTAGCTTTAGACAGCCCTAGGTAAAGCAATGTCCATAAGTGCTCCTACAAATATTAGTTCCTGGGAGAAATAGCTGATAGAACACATGTTATACAACATCACAAAATTACAATTTATATATATCTAAGTAGAAAGTTCAGATAAAGAACCATCAAAACAGTCAAGTGAAAACATTCGAAATTCTATGAAGGCAGGCACAGACCAGCAAAACGAAGTGCTCCAGAAGGAGCAGAATAGAAAGGAAGACTGTACCATGTGGGCTCGCCCATCCCCCTCAGAAAACATTTCCCCTTAGGGATGCACAAGCAAGAAAGACGGAATTCATTGCAACTGTGTCTACAATTTATAAGCAGTCTTTCATTGCTCCAGAAAGACTCATCATTGTAGACACTCATCAGTTTTTAAGCTGCATCCACAGCTGCTGTTTTAGAACAAAACTTGACCGCAATGAGTTTCAAATGAAACAGAATAGACTTATATAAAATAAAATTTAAACAACTCCAGTGAAAATGGTACTTCCAGTTCAAAAACTTAGAGACTCTTCAGTCATTCTAATAAGTAATTCATTTAAATGGTACTCACATTTAAAAGGTACTACATTTTCTGAAGGTGCTTTGGAAGTGTAGGGCGGGATAGTTGTTACTAATGGCAAGATTTGCAGTTTGAACACCCCAGTCACTGGAAGGAGGCTTTTATGTGCCCATAAAGATTTACATCCTGGGAAATCCAAAGGGGCAGCATCTACCTAAAGAGTTCTCCCCAGCACTGTGAAGCAGTGAAGCATAACAAATCACTACACTTGTTATGAACAGAACATGCTTCATGACTACTATCCTCTGTTCCAAATTTCTCAAATTTAACTCTAAAATTTAGAGACAAAAATGTCATAGACATCCCTGCCCCCTTGCCCCTCCCCCTGTGTACTGCCACCATTGTCCTCTGATCTACTCTGTGCCTGGGCTGAGGACAAGGGCTCCTGTGGAGAGCAAGCACAGCCAGTCAGCCACACGAAGACAGGTGACAAGCGCTATGAGATGGATGAGGCACAGTGGCACTTTCACGTGATGGACCACACACCCACTGGAAAATGTTGAACACTACCAAACAGGACACGCTGGAGTTGTAATCTCAAGAAATGAAGTTTAAATTCTACCTCACCCACCAAGTAGCAGATGAAATTGATCAAGTTTCTGTAAAATGGAGTTAATACTACCACCTTCTTCATTTACGGAATGCAAGGTCTTCTGAGGCGACAGCTCCTTCCAGCAGCATTGATTGTGGATCTGCGACAGAGATCCTTGACCACCTCAACCTTTTCTCCATTGATCATGATGCTATCTTTTGGTCGGGTTGGAGGATTTTGGTCTTCCTCACACTGGACTGTAAGCCATACCAAAAGCTACAGTCCTTATCCTCACCATCAAGTACTTCAAGTCCTCATTATTTTCAGCAAGCAAGGCCAAGTGAGCTATCTGAACAATGTAGGTTTTTTAATAAGTCTTCCTCCAATCCTCGGCATTCTTCATATAATCCAGCTTCTCTGATAATTTCTGCTGGATATATAGATTGAAAAAGTATGGTAAGAGGATACAACTCTGATGCACACCTTCCTGATCTTAAACCATGCAGTTACGCCCTTGTTCTGTTCCCCACAACTGTCTCTTAATCTATGTACAAGTTTGGAATGAGCACAATGAAATGTTCTAGAATTCTCATTCCTTTCAAGGTTATGCACCATTTATCATGGTCCACACAGTTCAATGCCTTTGCATAGTCAATAAAACACAAATAAACATCTCTCTGGTATTCTCTGCTTCCAGCAAAGACCCATCTGACATCAGCAATGATATGCCTTGCTTCATGTCCTCGTCTAAATCTGGTCTGAAATTCTGGCAGCTCCCTGTCAAGGTGCTGCTGTAACTGTTGTTAGATGATCTTAAGCAAAAGTTTACTTGTGTACGATATCAACAATACTGTTCTATAGCTTGAGCATTCTGGTTGCATCACCTTTCTTTGGAATGAGCACAAATACGGATCTTCTCCAGTCAGTGGGCCAAGTAGCTGTCTTCAAATTTTCTGGCGTAGATGAGCAAGTGCTTTCAGTATTCAGTTTTTTTAAATATTTCAATCCTAGAGCCTTGATTTTCAGCTCATGTATTCAGTACAGCTTGAACTTCCTTCAGCACCATTGGTTCTTGTTATATGCCACCTCCTGAAATGGTGGACTGTGGTACAGTGACTCTGTATTCTTCCTACCTTCTCTTGATGCTTCTTGGATTAGTCAATATTTTGCCAATAGAATCAACCTTTCAAGTCTCAATTCAGCAAATACACGTAGTCAAAGAGGCTTCTGAGAGTGAACAGGAGTGGGGGAAGGTCATGAGGTCTCTCCAAACTTGCAAGTAGCAGCTAGCTGTCTGTTTGGTAGTCTGAAAAGCAAAATCCTTTTAACTTATGAGCTCTGACCTAGCTCTTGGCAGTTAGACTTAAAAAGTGTCATGGAGATAGCAGATGACAAGGATAGAGAAATGGGAATGTAAGGGTCAAGTCATGTCCACGTTTTGGGGGTTGATTCATGCTGATGAATCCAAACACCCAAACTCACTGCAGCAAGTCAATTCTGACACTTGGCACTCATAAAAGATAGAAAACAGTCCCTCTGTGGGTTTCCAAGGCTGTAAAGTTTTATATAAGAGCTGAAAGTCTCATCAGTCTCCCTTGGAGTGGCTTGTGGTTTTGAACCGTTGACCTTATGGTTAGCAGTCCAACAAGTAATCCACTACACCACCATGCTTCTCTTCTGCCCTAGCCTAACGGGAAGAACCTTACCACACAGTAATATGATTTGCTTTTTCTGTTTGCAGTCATTTCTGACGAGAGGAAAAGCACAGCTGAACCTAGAACCACACAGGTCCTACTCATGTAGGAATGTTTTTCCCTATTGTTATTGCCAGCAGGACAATTCTAACTCAAAGGAACCCGAAAGGACAGAGACTGCCCCGGAGCATTTCCAAGGCTGTGTAAATCTTTGCAAAACCAGACTACGCCATCTTGACTGCACGTAACAATCTGACCACGAGCTTTCACCACTCTATCCCCGGAGTCCTTCGGGTTGACATTACATGTGTCCAATCTATCCATTAAAATAAGCAGAATTCAATTTGGATTTCTAAAACAATCTTGCCTAAAAGTCGCAACCATGCCTTTTCTTTCTCAAAGAGCAAGAGAAAGATGTATTTTCTGTCGCAAAGACTATCATCCCTTATAAACTGCTCATTTCTGGGAGCTGGGTGGAGTATTCATGTTCCAGTGACTTCGTGTCTGACAGTGTTTTCTCAACCCTAGACAGGATTTTAGGAAGGTGGTGGTAGTGCGTTCATTAACACGGGTCACTCCAGTACGAAAGACACCTGCCCTCCCCAATTCTACACCCTCTCCCCCACCAAAAAGTGGCTTTTCCACCCCAGGTATATGGGATTTACTTTAATAAAATCTTCATTATAAATCCCCAGGTTATTCTTATGGACATGTGAACAGGTGCAACACCAGAACCCTCACACAGGAAAGAAGCAGACCTACTAGATTTCGACTCATAGTGAGCCTACACAGGGCTTCTGGGGCTGAAAATTTTTTACAGAAGCAATCAACCTCATCTTTCTACCTCGACCAGCTGGTTGGTTTGAACTGTTGACCCGGCGATTAGCAAGTAACTCACTCAGCCACCAGGGTAGAGTGGCTTAAATAGCAAAACCAAAATCCATGGAATCTATAAAAGCAAAACGAGGTCATGCCTGCTTCTGCAGCACATATATACAAACTGGACCAATACAGAGATTACCATGATAATGTCGGTCATAATCCTCTCAAAAATTCTCACACAGCATAGTTCCAGCAATCTCAAACAACTGTTTAAAAATGGCTATGATACCCTTCTCTGCTTCTAGGTGAACCCTCTCCTTTCCTGTCTCATGTGTTCATACGAAGGTGGCCATATTGACATTCAATGCCCAGAAGTCAGAGTTGCTTCTGACAAGTGGCACACAAAAATAGGTAGCAACTTGTTTTGAAGGATGTTCTTCCCTAATGTTGTGTTAATATCAGCTACAGAATGGAAAGCTCAATGTTTAAATGCTCAAGTGCTAACCAAAAAGATGGCTCTTCAAACCCATCCATTGGCTCTCTGTGGAAAAAGAGAAAATCTTATGGAGATGCTACAATTAGAAACTGACTTGATGGCACTCCTTTAAATAACCATTTTTATTGCATAAAATCTGATAGATAACATAGAAGTAGTCACTCATTGCAAAGGGGGAAAAGTACCGTAGACAAAAATCAAAGTCAAGAGAAATTTGAAATTCGATGTATTCATTAGCAAATGAAACATGCAAGCACAGCCAATAATAAAGCTATATGACAAAATAAGCCATGGAGACACGACATACATGACAAGATCATGTTGAGAGGTTCAAAAGTTCATTTGGCCTACTTCCCCCTTTTCAGAATAAAATTACTCAGTGCCTCCCTGACAATTAAAAGTTTTAAACTACAGAGTCCAAAGTGTAAATATTTGCCTTTGCAGCGCCCCTGGCCAATTCCAGCACCCCCAGGCGTGGTCTTGCCACTTTGGGAAACACTGCTGTAGAGGAGGAGACATGATTAGCTTTACATTTTGGGGTGAAATAATGGTGGCAAGGTCGCTCTGACTTGAGCGTGTGGGAGCCAAAGAGACATGAGAACACTAAGTATTGTCTTGAGTATGGGATAAAGCACACAAAAAATTAATTTTAATTTTTAAAAATTGTCCTTAAAGATGGAATGTTAAAAGAGCGATAGTCTGCGCCAACCCACAGGGACCACATGTGCAACAGACTGAACCACTGCCTCAGTTGTTAAGCTTGAGTCTATTGTTGCAGTCACTGTGTCAATCCAGCTCAGCAAGGGCCTTCCTCTTTTCTGCTGCTCTTTACCAAGCATAATGCCCTTCTTGAGGGCCTGATCTCTCCTGGCTAAAGAATGTGAGACAGCATCTCACCATCCTTGCCTCCAAAGAGCAGAATAGTCTAGCTGTACTTCTTCCAAGACAGACTTGTTATTTTGGAAGTCCATGCATAGTACTTTCAAGATTTTTCATCAGTACCATAATTCAAATGCAATGCATCACTTTTTTTTCAATCTTCCTTAGTCACTGTCCACTTCTCATAAGTCTATGAGGTGATTCAAAATACCTCAGGTGCACCCTTGGATCAAATGCACAGTAACATTCCTGCTTTCAACAGTTTACAGAGGTCTTCTGGAGCACGTTACTCAATACAGTGTATCCTTTGACCCCTGAATTGTTGCTTCCATGAGCACTGACTGTAGATCCAAGCAAGCCAAATCCTTGACAACTTCAATCATTTCGATGTTTGTCATGATCTCCACCCACTAGTCCAGTTGTGAGGATTTTGGTCTTTTTTACATTGAGTTGTAATCCATACTGTAGTCTGCAGTCCCTGATTTCCATCAGCAAGTGCTTCCTCATTTTCAGCAAGGAAAATTGTGTCATCGGCATACCACAGATTATTAATAAGCCTTCTTCCAACCCTGATGCCACATCCTTCATATAACCCAACTTTTCTATTTGCTCAGCAAACAGATTAAACAAGCGTGGTGAGGACACACCTTGATGCACGACACCGTTCCTGATTTTACACCATACAGTATTCCCAAGTTTTGATCACACAATTGTCTCTTGGTCAATGCACAGGTTCTACACAAGCACAATGAAGTGTTCTGGAGTTCTCAATTCTTCTCAAGGTTATCTATATGGTCTTCAGTGACTAAATCCTCCGGAGTGGACGGTCTTGTCCTTTTTCTTAGTCTGTTCTCAGTTTGGAAGCCCTGCTGAAGCCCGTTCACTCTAGGTGACCCTGCTGGCATTTGAAGTACGAGTGACAAGCATCCAGCATCACAGTAATGCACAAGCCACCATAGTATGATAAACCGACAGACAAATGGTGGTGCCTGGTTAGCCAGGTTAAAGACCTTTAGGTCAATAAATGAATTATGCAGTAAAATTAAGTAGACTAATAACTGAAATGAGATTTCAGAATGCAACACAAATGAGAATATAAAAATGAAACAAATTGAGAGAATAAATTTTAAAAAATCAACATTAACTGATTCTTACAGATTAGGGCCTAGTCATCTAGTACTTTGACATGCAATCATTTCACCCTCCCAAGAAACTGAGATGCAGTATGCATTGGAAAGTGGACTTCCATGAAAACAAAAGAAGCTTTCCCCAGAAAATCTGAAAACTGGTCTATAAGCAGACAAGTAAAACAAAAAACAAACCTCACTGCCATCAAATTGTTTCCAAGTCATAATGAATGACCTTGTAAGACAGAGTAAAAATGCCCCTGTAGGTTTTGGAGAGTCTAATTTTTTTTTTTTTAGGCATCACTGCCCTCTGGTGGTGGGAGGAGGCCCAGCCTTTGCTCCTGTGAGCTGGAATTGAACCTCCATCCCAGTGGGCCGCAGTCCCGCACACAACCACTATGCCACCGGGGCTCTCAATCATTGTATTGAGAGCTCTTACATATAGATGATTCCATAGTTCAATCACACCAAACAATATAGTACAATTGTTACCAGTACCCTTCATCCCCTCCTTCTCCCACCCTACCACCTACCAGGAATCTTTATTCACGCATTCATTTACTTTTGCCCTATCTTACACCATCCACTATATCCATTCACACACAATTCTGTTGTTCACTCTCCTCAAGTGAGGTTATACGGTTATCGATACTATTAGCAGCCCTCCTCCCTTCTTCCTGAACCCTCGAGGCTGTAATGTTTGGGGTATGAAGGGGATGCAAGGGTGGGTGGTTTGACCACCTGGAGATTATAAGCTGAGGAAGCCCTGGGGAACTTATTAGCTCTGGATCCAAGGCCTGCTATGGATCTCCACCTAGCAGCCACATGCTTTTGATTTTTTGATCTTTAAGTTTCACCCTGTCTGCCATCTTGCATACATCAGCACAAGCACACTGAACCTCACCTTCATGATTTCATATTTGATTAAAAAACTGACACTGCTTGCCTACAGAACACCAGGTGGAGCGATCGCTCAGGCTGGTAAGGCACTAGGCACGCTCAGGCTGGTAAGGCACCAGGCAAAGGGGCAACACAGGCAGGGACAGCAACAGGCTCAAAAGCAGCAGTAGCTGCACCGTCACACCGGACTACAACTTTTTTTAGGAGTATGATTCTTTATGGGGTAGAAATCCTGCTCTTCTATTGAGGAAGAGCTGGTGGTTTTGAACTGCTGGCCTTGTGGGTAACATCCCAACACCTAACCACAACATCACCAGGACTACTTTAGACAAGAAATAAGAGGATAAGAAACAGAATTACATAACTGGTAGAACACTATTCCAAAAAGGCCTGGAAAGGTAATTATTGCTTAAATTAAATAGAGAATTTTAGGATAGATTATACTATTTTGGAGCACCTTTGGAGTTCAAAAAGTAGTCAAGTTTAAGTTTCAGTGTTTGGGGTTTTTTTTTAAAACACTTATTTTTAAAGAATGAGATAGGGAAGAACATCTCTTTTCCCTCAAAATCTTGTGTAACAGCCTGTTTCTACTGCACTGTCTTCTCCCCTTGTAGTGAGGTTGTAAACTTCCAGGCAATTATCATTTAGGTAAATAGAAAAACAAAAGCTCTATTGGTAAATAAAGATAAAGCAAAGCTATGTGAGCATAAGTTAATAAAACTCAGAGCCTGAGAATTCCTGCCTACAAATTAGAATTGGCCAATTTCCCTTCACAAAGGAGGTAAGGATAAAATAAGAACAGTTAACACTCAACAGAATGTCAAGCCCCTGATTCCCTTAATAATGTTTGCTACACTACTAGCCAGAAGAAAATAACTGAAAGAATATCTCCCCTGTTAACAAGTTATTTCCTAGTATAAGCCTGTAGGGGCTCACTTTATGTACACTTACTGAAGCAAGTACTGTGAACTGCCTGGAACAACCAAGTCAGTCCTGAAGATGTACTAACTGCCATGGAACTAATGCTAACTCACAGCAACCACCGGTGGGTTTCTGACTGTAACTGTTTCCAGGAATAGAAAACCCAGTCGTTCTCCTAAGGAACTGCTTGGTGGTTTTCAACAGCCGACCATGGGGATCGCAGCCCCATGTGTAATCACTAAACCACACCACCAGGACTCCACGGAAGACCTATAGCTGGAAAGAATGCTCCCTCTGTCTTTGGACCAGTTTTCAGAAGAAACCAGTTCCTGGAAAAGTACATTCAAGTGTGATACAGAAGAAGTTAGTGAAAAGGAGGAAGAGTAATGATTGTGAGGATGGTGCAGTGGCTGGCAGTGTTTCTTTCTGACAGAAAGGTTTCTGTGCATTGGAACCAATCTGATGCCAAAAATTATTTTTTAATTTCTTGTAGCAAATGAATTTTTCTGCAAAGGAGTATGGTATGGAGGACAGTACGAGCCCAAAATCCACATGCAGAATCCCCACCTAGATTAAGCCTCCATTGAATGTTTTCAGATCATTAACCAAGGATGTGGCTCACCTGGCCTTCAGGCAGAATGCCTGGAAGAGCTATTGTCTCCACTTCTCTCAGGCCACCACAGGGAGGGGCCTGCCTGGGTGTGTCCTTGATGGAGGTCAGTCAGCTGGGGGATGGTTCAAGGGGTCACACAATCATGAGTTATGACCCACCAGTATCACCCTAACTGCCTTGGTCGGAAGGCCTGGGGCCAATCTTTCAGCCCCTTTATCTATGTTCCAGTCATGGTCCCCTTCCTGCTTCCCAAGTCCCACCTGTAATTGTGATCTATTGATCTGCCTACCAATAATGTTTGTGTCCACTTCCTTTGCCCACCATGTCCTGCCCTTTTTTAAGGGCTGCATCTCAACAAGCCATGGGCACCATTTTAGCATCATTGGTGGCCTCACTCATCTGCATATAACCATATCTTTGTGTTGTTATCTTTTATGCCATAACAAATGTTCTCCTTAAATTGTATTTGAGATGAGGTCTCTTTTGTACCTTAACACACTGACATAATTATGAAAACAAGCTAAAAGTGAATTTTCAATATTCAAAAAGAGTCCACTGTACCTAAGCTACTATGTAAATTTAAATTTTGATGTAATTTAAAATTTATTGAATACACCAGTTGACAACTTCCAGGAGCTAACAGTTATGAAGGCTTAAGTAAATGACATACTATTCATTTCTACATGTAAAATGTCTATTAATACATTATATATTAGAGGAGAAAGCCAGGAGGAAAAATAATTCCCACTGAGATAGCCTTCAAAGGCTATGGCCAAACAGGCTGTTTGTGCTGCTGCTGTCTTAGATATTACAATAGCAAAGCAGCAACTCCCCCCCCCCCCCAATCATTCAGGATTATAAGCCGTAAGCAAATTACCAAATTACTCTCACTACTATCTTTGGAATGCTGACTTAGTTCACTTTCTTGACATTTGAATAAGTAAGTACTTTTGGTAGCGACAAGTGAGATTTAATGAATTCCACAGCCAAAAAAAGTAATCGTCTTGGCCTAAACACTATAAAACAACTGCTGGAAAATCATTAGGGTCATAAATAAGCCAACATTTCCACGTGGTGGGATCTTTCCCTACAGGGAGTGTGCTCTTTTCTTTCACCCTCCTTTGCCACCAGGAGCTGCTAGTGCCCTGATTATGCATTGATTGCACTGTGATCTGCAAGGTAGGCAACAGTTAGAAAGGGGGAGGGGGGGGGGAGAGAGAGAGAGAGAGAGAGAGAATGGACTTTGTACTCCTGTAAAGAATTAGTCTGGGGGGCTGTGCCCCGGTGGTGGTGGCATAGTAGTTGAGTGCGGGACTGCAGCCCAGGGGCTTGGCGGCTCAAATCCAGCAGCAGCTCTCCAGGAGCAAGACTTGGCCTTCCTCTCCCACCAGGGAGCAGTGATGCCTGCCCAACCCTTCCCCCCTCCCCCCAAAAAAAGAATTCATTTAGAAAGGGAAAAAAAAAAAAGAATTAGTCTGGGAACCACATAGGGGCAGTAGTTCTACTCTGTCCGATAGGTGCACTGAGTTGCCACCCATTTGATGGCAGTGAGTCTGGCTGGGTTTTGTTTGCTTTTGTTCTCCCTCCTCAGGCCTTCCAGAGCAGCGGTTCTCAATCTGTGGGTCGCAACCCCTTTCCTGGGGTTACCTGATTGATTCCTAACAGTAGCACATTTTGGGTAGTAGAGTAGGTTGAACTAGAGCTGATGGGGTAAGGGTAAGGAAGGGCATGGTCAGTGAGGGCAGCCATGTTCTTAATGAGGCCAGGTGGCCAGTCAGCAACTTGGGGGTGGGTAAGTAGAAAGTATTGCTACTTGGGTTCCAGTTCATATGTACACACTGATTCCAAACACAAGGTGCAAAAGCATGTGGCAAGCCTGTTGGCATAATGGGTTATAGGCTGGGCTGTTAACCACAAAGGTCAGCAGCTCAAAACCACTCTCTGCAGAAGAAAGACAAAGCTTCTGTTCTCATCAATGGTTACCTTCCCAGAAACCCACAGGGGCAGTTCCACCCAGTCCTGCAGGGTTGCAGCGAGTCAAAAGTGACTCACAGCTGGGCCAGCTAAACCTAAAGCAGTTCAGAAGGTTATGTCATCTATTTTCTGAGGATCCCAAAGGAGTAATTTTAATAATTTTCCTTGAAAGTCCCAGGACAATTATGGAACTCAGCACAAAGAAGTTTTAAAGAATTGAGAGCTCCATCTGGGAGGAAAGTGCCACTAAAGTTGTGCTGAGAACCCCCCTCCCCTCCCCCATATTCTATGGTAGCAAGGGCTGTCCTGTGAAAATTTCATTTGGAAACTTAGTCTTCCATCCTGTCCTGATCCTGCTCTTTCATACTTCTTTTGGTTCCTAAAATTCAAGGAAAATTTAAGTGAAACTAACTTGAGCCCCTCAAGGATGCCCAAACAGCCACTTTGAAATGGGATAAATTGAAGAGTGCAGAATTATTTGGGGGAAGTGTTAAAGGAAAATCCATCCCCAAAAGTGCAGAGACCTTGGAGGGGTCACACAACACAATAGTTTTACATTTTGATTTTTTTTTTTTTGGTGGGCATCACTGCCTCTGGTGGTCGTGGGCTCCTGAGAGCTGCCGCTGGATTTGAACTGCCAAGCCCGTGGGCTGCAGTTCCACACTCAACCACTTATGCCACCGGGGCTCAGCCTCCATTTGATATTTTTGTTTATAATAAACATTTATAATTTTTTTTGGGGGGGGGGCATCATTGCTTTCCAGTGGTGGGAGTAGGAGGCCCGCCCCACTGCTGGAATTGAACCTCTGTCCCAGTGGGCCGCAGTTCCGCGCACAACCACTACGCCACTGGGGCTCAGCCCAACATTTATAATTGTATAGCACATTTTTACCTCATACCCCCTACCCGGCCCCCCAATAAGACAGAGTTATTAGCAGTAACAAGAACAGTAAGGCAGGTAAGAAGGAAAAGCGCAGTCGCCTCAGAGCTGACCATGTACCAAGTAACTCGGGCAGCAGTCTTCCATCAACCAGACTTAAGAGCCGAGAAGTTTGTGCTCTTGATCTAATTTCACGGAAGAAAAAAGGACTGTTTAAGGTGCATGTTTAAAATACATAAGGTGCATTTATTATTAAAAGACAACTGAATGGTATTAAATAGAAAATAGTAAAAGGACCAGAATAAATAAGCCTCCTGCAAACATAATAAGAACCAGTCTCAGCTCAGTGTCTAAGCTATTGGCCAACAATACATTATTCAACATGTCTGTGCCTAGATTTCTTTGCATCTAAAATGAGTGGTTACCTTAGAATATATGACTAGCAAGGTCTTTCTCAGCTCTGAAATGTCCTGAATCTAATGGGTTTAATAAATAATACTTGTCACAGAGGATGTAATTATCATCTTATGATGTAACTCTACAACAAGGAAAGTACAAGATACAGGAACGTAAATAAGAGAATACAGAATCTTAACCCAGTATTAGGCCAGGCCACACTGTCACCAACTTTCATTAAATCTTCTAAGGGGACAGAAATTCTTACAGGTTCATTCTTTAAAGCAATTCACAGTGTTAATAAAAGTCAACACCTAATCGCTAAACACCACATTTAAATGTAGAAGAGTTTGGCCACTTGTGAACTTCAGGATCTTCCTTTGGATTCTTTCTATAGTATTGTACAGTCGCTAACCCTTCCAAAGTACGGGCAGAAGATTGAATACACTCCAAAGGGTCAGTTTGTAAAGGAAGCTTGTAACTAGGAACACCAATCTTCAGGTAATGTCATGCCATTTAGACTAAGTGCCACCTAGTGGCAAGTGTTAAATACTGAACCCATTCAAGTCACATTCATGTAGCATGTAGCATTTCTGGCAGACTGTTGTGTTCACAATTACGCAAGGTAAGAAAGGTACTATTCTGACCCTTCTGAAGCTGTATGTAGTTAAGCAGGTAGGGAGGAGGAAGGACAAGATACGAAGGTAGGACAGTGAGATACTTATTTTTTAATTGCCATCCAATTAATTCCAACTCATAGCAATCCTGTAAGACACAGTAGAACTACTCCACAAGGTTTCCATGACTATAACCTGTATCTTTCACCTGTGAAGCAGCTCGTGGGGTCTATGTGTGGCCCTTTCAGTTAGAAACTGAGCACTTAACCACTGTATCATCAAGGCTTCTTTGACAATCAATAATAGATCTGTGAGCTGCTGTGTAATAATAGCAAACCTATGTTAGGTGTCACAGCAGAGATATCCAAAAATAAGTTTCCAACATTTATTATAATGAAAAATAAAGAAAACACTGTTTTAGTAAACTCTCTTAAATCCACTGCTTGATATATGATTTAAAGTACTGGCAGAAAGCTGAATACAATGCAGAGGGTCAGTCTTACAATTCAGAGGGTAGAAATATAAATAATCCAGAAGGTCAACTCAGAATTTCATTCCTTTTTTATCATCTGTTGCTCCACCACCACCATCCACCTATCCCTATCTTCCCCTTTAGATTTTATTTCACAAAAGGGAAAAGCGGATGCCTATCTCTTAAGCACCAGAAGGAGCTTGAAGTAGGTTCTCCTTCTAGAACACTTATCTAGTCCTTGTCTCACTTAATCCTCCTAGCAATATCTGAAATATTATTGGAGACTAAGAAAAAAGCTAGTTATATGACATATATCTGTCGTAGTGGTGATGAGACCGACTATGGGTTCCAAAGAACCCCAAGCCATCCTCCTTCAAAAAGAACTGCTGTGCCTTGCTATTTACAGGAACACCACCTACACCATTCTGTTTCACTGTTTACATTTAGTCTCACCTTTTAAAATTTTTTTCAAGACTCTTACACCCATGTCCCTAAATCATACTCAAATCCTCAGCTTAGCACTCAAGGCCCTCTCAAACTCCCCATACCCATATGCCACTTATATTTCTGACCCTGCATATTAAAGCTCATTTCTTTGAGGCGATCTCATTCATTAGAAATGACCACTCACACCTCTGTGTTCCCAGCCACACCACACTGCACATGTGTGGCGGCAGCACTCATCGCAATCTCCCTTATTGCGGTCACCTGTGCACTTTTCACTACATCATGAGGCAGTGCTTCTGCTTCGTATCTAGCAAGTGCTAAACAATTGGTTTATTTCATAAATATCTTATCATTACAACAACAGAAGCAGAATCATTAACGAAACGCTTTGCTCCTGTTTCTCTTAGCCTTTCTTTTCCATGCAACACGGCCTCCATGCGTCTGCTTACTCTAGTCAGCACTTTTACACGAAAACTATAGAATTTTTTTTATAACTATAGAATTTTGTACATGAAAAGTTTTTTCCTAGCCTCACATCAAATGTTAAATAGTAGAAAAATTATGTCTGTAAAATAAGGCAAGATCTTGGTGGGAGCAAATATTTCTGCCCCAACTAGTCAAACAATCCTAAACTAACATGTTCTAGAACAAATCAGGTACATTCAAAAATAAGCTGCTTATAACAAATTTTAAAAACACACAACATTGGTTCTATATATTATAAGTAACTAATGCTGCAGCTTTATAAACACAATCTTCACCACACCCATAAAGAGTAATAGAGTTTTATAAAGTAATAAACATTTTTTTTCCTGGTTATGTAAAGTTTTTATGAGAAACTACTCTTATTCTTTACAGCTCTGTTTACCATCCAATTTACAACACACAAATAAACATTTGCTCGAAGGTCAAAATTGTTGAACATAGACAAGTGAAGAAGAGGCTAAAAGGCCAGGTTGGACTTGATTTTGTAGTGTATTCCACCGCACAGTCAACAGGTACAGCACTTGCACTGCAACAAAACTCCTGCCATTTGAAAAGCAGCAGTATTTTCCTTTAGCACTAACTTTAAAAAATAACCCATAAATACTCCAAATGTCCTGAGCATCACCCATCTGAAGGCTGTCCTGCTTATCCCTAGTTTCAGCACCACAAACCTAATACAAATATTTATACAGGGCTGAGCCCCGGTGGCGTAGTGGTTGTGCGCGGGACTGCGGGCCACTGGGACGGAGGTTCAATTCCAGCAGTGGGGCTGGGCCTCCTACTCCCACCACCGGACAGCTGTGATGCCAAAAAAAAAAAAAAAAAAAATTTATACAGACAAGCAATTATCACGTGAACACCAAGTGAGGGTCCCCGAGAATGACCTGCTTTCCTCAGCAGTGAGTTTGATATTTGAAGTGTCCAGGAAATGCATTACCCCTTCCTTACTGGAGTACCATTTGTCTGGAAACTGGTGCCGGCTTTACGAGGTGTAAGCACCATGACACTGTGTCAGGTCCAAGGGGCAGCCAGAAATGCAGACAGGCTAAGTTTCTGAGAGGTGGAAGCAGTTTGGCATCCAACATCCCTGCAATGGTATGGCTGTCCAAGTAGCAGGAAGAAGCAGAACCCAAAGTGTTGGGGGTGAGTCAATGACAACATCTGTAGTTAGGCAGCCAATTTACCAACTATGTCTGCTCAAAATGCCAAAGCACATTTCAGGGTTTGCGGTCCCTAGCACTGCTGCCCTCCTGAAACGTAGCCCACAAACCACAGGTTGCAGGAAAAAAGTCCATCCTGAACCCTGCCCGTGAAAGGTTACAGGGAGAAACTGATGGTTAACATGAAAATTTGCACGGTGTGCTTTACTCTGTACTAATCATTCTCATATACACAGCTTCATCTGGCCTTTAGAATAATTTTTGGTTCTATTACCTCAGTCACAATTTTCCAGGCATATAAAACAATAATCACTTTTCTGTTTATGAATCTAAGGCCTGAAGGAATTACCTGGAAATAATCTGTCAACAAGATTTGAGTATCCTTATTCACAGGTTCCCAACTTATTTTGTCTCTATTCCATCCCTTCAGAAAAAAATTACCCAGTACTCCCCTGGCAATTCAAACTTTTGTGCCCATCATCTGCTTTTGCAGCCGCCCTGGATCCTTGCAGAGCCCTACAGGTGATGGGATCGCCCACGTTAGCCAAGACTGCTGTAAATCATCAGTTTACTTACTCTTTGGATGGATCCCAAATCAAGATCGTGAGTGAGGTTTCAAAGCAGTCTATAATCTCCTAAGGTTTTATGTGGAACGCTTTGCATCTGCAAAGTACTTAAAACACTTAAAAATAATGGCACTTTTTGATCACATAAGAAAAAAAACAAAATGTGACTTTAAACTTGTCCTGGTTTATAAACAATATACTGTACTATTTTCTAATAAAAAAATTTTGCCTAAAAGTCTTGCTACAATGTGGTTCTCAGGAGCTGTGAGACTGCCGGTTGTGGAAAACATCTAGTCCTTTGGGTACTTCAGCAATTACATTCGCCACTGAAGCCAAGTCATGTGCATACATCCAATTCTGCCTATGTGAGAATGTTGCATCAAGATTTCAATGTACTGAGTCATATAAGGAGTCCTGGTGGCCCTGTTGAGGTAGGCATTGGACTGCAGTTTAAGTCCACCAGCTGCTCTATGGGAGAAAACTGAGGCCCTATGCTCTCCTAAAGAATTACAGCCTCTATATAGCAGGGGTTCTCGACCTTCTTATTGTGGTGACTCTTTAATACAGTTCCTTACGCTGTGGAGACCCCCCCTCCCCCAACCATAAAATTATTTTCACTGCTACTTTGTAACTGTCATTTTGCTACTGTTACAAATCGGGTGACCTGTGAAAGGGATGTTTGACCCCCAAAGGGGTTATGACTCACAGGTTGAGAGCCACTGCTATATAGGGTCACCATGAGTCAGAATTGGTGTGGTTTGGTATTTTGGGAGGTGGGGTGGGGACAGGTAGGAATAAAAGCCTGGTAAGCATCAGGCGGCTGACCACAAGATAGCAGTTTGAACCCACCAGACACTCCAAGGCAAACAGATGATGTTGCCCACTCCAGTAATGTTTTAAAACCTTGGAAACCCTATATGAAGTTACTGAGTTAAAAATCCATGCAATGGTTGTGGGTTTGGCCTTCATTTATGTGTTTGAATCATGTGATAGACATGTTTTTTAATATAAAAACATAAGTTAACAGGAAAATTATGTCCGTCACCAAGCAGCTAAAAGCCGTGGAGTATGACAGATTATATTCAGTATGACACAGCCAAGATCCTGTAAAAACACATGAGGGACCAGTAAATTCAGCTTGATAAATCAAGTTAGAATGTCCCCTGACCAAAGTCTTGACAAGTAACGTACCATGCACCTGCACTATTCATGTACAAACCCCCCTGCCATGAAGCCAATTCTGACTCATATGCCCACATAGGTACAAAGAGCCTCGTCTCTCACCAGGAGAAGCTTGATAGGTTTCAGCTGCCAAGCAGGCTTTGCGCAGCCCAATACTTATCCCACAGCACCACCTGGGTTCTTTCCCATGTGCAGGGAAGCACTAAAAACGCTGAGTCCATGCAAGGAACTCACAGCTCTAAAGGATGTCTGGAGCCCTGAAGCCGACAGGAGAAAAGCAAACCATTCTGCTGGCCAAGAGATCAGTGAAGAAACACTTGAGCACTTTCACGGGCCAAGATGGAGACAGATGAGGTTTTGCACTCATAAGGAACTATAGTCTACAAAATCCATGGGGGGCGGGGGGGGCGGCGTTCTGCCCGTGTCCTACCTAAAGGTTTGCTGAGTCGGAATCCACTCAGTGGCAGTGAGTTCGGATGTGCCAAGCATCATGCTAAATGTTTTCATGCACTATCTCATGTAATCCTACACTGACCCTAAAGATGTTCCAGGTGATTGACGATGCTCCAAGTGATGTTAATTAGTGTTCCACCATCATACTCCCCCTGCCATCAAGTCAACTGACACTCTCAGCAACCCTGAAGGGCAAAGTAGAATTGCATGCTGGAGTTTCTGAAGTTCTAACTCTTCAAGAGCAGCAGTAGACAGCCTCATTTTTCTCCCTTGGAGCTGCTGAGAGATTTCAATCACCAGTAGGAAACTCACTACTTATTTATTAATAAGTAGTTTAACTGCAGTTTAAACTGCTGAAAAGAATTAGAACCCCATTCAGATAGTCCCTAATGTGAGCAATGAATTCTACTCTGCTGCCCCTCAATTTTGGCTGCTAGGGGGAGCCACTGAGAGGTTTTTAACCTGGGAGTGAATGAAGTATTCAGATCTGCTCCTTAGAAACAGGACAAGATGAAGGAGGCGAGTGAGGCTTAGAAAGGAGGTTGTCAACGCATTTGCAGTACCCCTGGTAAGAAATGATGAGCACATGAATTGTAGCAGTGAGGATGAAAGCAAAAGGGGCAAAAGAATTTTCAGGAGGGAAAAATGCCATTTCTGCACGGTGTGAGAAAAGAAAACAGAATTTGGATGTGGGAATTCTTTAGGGTACGATACTACCACTTAGCAGGAATATGGAGTCAACAGGTTTCATTCATTCCACATATTTATATTGAGTCCAAATGCAAACACTTTTCTGGGGGCAAGATTCAAATCTGAAGATATGGTCTTAAGGGTACCAACAAAAAAAGCCCTCGAGAGTTATGGACAAAGCATCAATGTATCAGGTGTTTAAAAGCTGTCATCCCAAGGGAACAAGTGATCCACAGTCCCTTGCCAGAAAGGTGCAAGAAGCCTGGTAGGGCTTGATCAAGGGCAATGTAAACCAAGAGGAATTACCAAAACCCAAAGGAAGGCTGAGCAGGTTAGTGGGACAAGAGGAAAGTAAACAGAAATACGGGAAAGAACTGGGAGGCAAAGAACATTTATAGAGGTCTAGATTACATATGTAAATATATTTATGTATGATGATGGAAAAACAGATCTAGGTGCATAGGTTCAATATTAAGGTAGCAGATGGGCATTGGATCTCCACTCAATGCAAGAACACTTTGTTCTATTAAACTGGCATTCCACAATGCTCACCTTCCAGAAACGATGGCTGAAGACAAAGCAGATACATAAGCAATTGTGGTGGAGAAAGCTGATGGTGCTGGCTATCAAAAGATACAGCCTCTGGGATCTTAAAGACTTGAAGTAAAACAAGAAGCCATCTAGCTGACAAGCACCAAAGCCCACATGGAAGAAGCACACCAGCCTGTGTGACCACAAGGCGTTGAAGGGATCAGGCAGCAGACATCAAAGAACAAAAATCATTATCATTGTGAATGAGGCAGGGTGCAGAGTGAGGACCCAAAGTCCATCTGTAGGCAACTGGACATCCCAGAAGAGTCAGCGGGAGGAGTGCAGTACAGTACCGATGAAACATTCAACTTTCCTCTAGTTCCTTAATGCTTCCTTCCCCTCAATATCATGATCCCAATTCTACCTTATAAATTGGGCCAGACCAGTGGATATATACTAGTACAGATAGGAAATGGAAACACAGGAAATCAAGGACAGATAAACCACTCATTACCAGTGGTGAGAGTGGGGATACTGGGAAGATGGAGGGAAAGTGGGGTAAAAAGGAGGAACTGATCAGAAGAATCTACCTATAACCCCCTCCTGGGGGACAGGCAATAGAAAAATGGGTGAAGAGAGATGTTGGGCAGTGTAAAAGATGACAAAACAATAATTTATAAGTTATAAAGAGCTCAGAAGGGAGGGGGACAGGGAGGGAGGGGACAAAATGAGCTGATACCAAGGGCTCAAGCAGAAAGCAAATGTTTTGAGAATAATGATGGCATAAAATGTACAAATGTGCTTGACACAATAGATGGATGTATGGGCTGTGATGAGTTGTATGAGCACCCAATAAAATGATTTTTTAATTGTCATTCATTACTATTAACAGACTTGGCCAAGAGTCCCATGAAAACATTTGATGCTGCCACTTTTTAAAATGCTACATGAAGAAAACAAATCAACAGAAAGGCAGCCCACAATTTAGTTATTACATCTGAGTTTGACAGATCTTTATACACAAACACGCACAAACACAGTCTGTAATTTGTTTCACTTGTCCTCCCTCATGTTCTTTTTTTTTTTTTTTTGGGGGGGGGGGTTCACTGACAAAACCATAATACTGTTTTAAAATCCCACTATCACCACTGTAATTTGCTAAGAGTCAAGCAGTTCATAACCTACTTGACTTCCTATAAAATATGACCTGCTTCACATTAACTTCTTTCAGTAACAATTACTACACCTTAGCCCCACACCTTTCATCCACAGATGCTCTCCGTAAAGGGTTCATACCCAGAAATACTGTACAGATGTGGCAAATATTGCAATTCCCATTTTACTACACAGTTAGGAAATGGGCCCAGGGGGAAGTATAGTAACTTGGAAATAATCACAAAGTAAGATGCCAAAAATAACTTTTAGTGGGTCCATGAGAAAACACAGCCCCTAGTTTAAATAATATGAAATTTAGTATTAGAAGAAAGCAAGAAAGCAAAAAGCAAAATAATGCCTTAAATCCAGGTCACAGGTCTTATTTTTTAAAGACTCGGACACTAGAATGAAGATATGTTTGAACTTTCAAAGTATTTTTTTCAATACTTCCATGGTCACAAAGATTATTTAAGGCATTAGATCTGGCAGGATTAGCTTATTAACACAAGTCAAGCGCTTTAATCCTCACCACTTAAGAAATCTGTTGATAGAGAGTAAGAGGCAGATTAGCAAGCTTGTTTAAATCTGAACGCCTAGAACCCTACACTAGAATGTTCAGAAAACCTGCAAATGAACTGCTTACAGACTTATCTGCAATATGCATGCAAAAGAAGTTTGAAAACTCAAGTCGAAGGAGGGAGGGGATAAAGGGGAACCGATAACAAGGAATTCAAGAAGAAAGAAAATGTTTTGAAACTGATTGTGGTAGCACTTACACAACACTGTTTAGTGTGATTGGAATTATGGAATTATGGAATTATGGAATTCCATAATTATGGAATGGTCTATAAGAGTTCTCAATAAAAAATGGTTAAAAAAATTCAGGTGAATATGCAGAATAAAAATTCCTCACCACAATCGCCCCTTTGATATTTCTAAATACGCTGTGGCTGGGTATAATTTAATGTCGCAGTTCTAACTGTAGGCACTGGTGTTTTGTGGTGCTTGCACGATCATTCTTCTGTGTAAGGTCAGAGCAAAGTAACTCAAACTATTCCTTGATATTTGCTTCTAGTCAGATTCAATAGAGCCCTCAAGATTTACGTCTGAACGCTGGCTGTGCACTACTTTAGAACAAGTAAAGAAGTAAAGGTATGGTTAAGCAAGGCAAAGCCAGCAGTTAGAGGCTACAACCCTTGCTGGAGGGAGAAAGAGGTGGCTTTCTCCTCCAGTCAGGACGACAAGCCCCACAAAGGCCGTTTTACCCTGTGCTTACAGGGTCGCCGAATGGCCTCCATGGCAACATGGTTTTTGTAAGAGGGACAAGTGCTGATTCCTCTCACAGAGCCAAATTGCAAATTTTCGCAAAACCTCAAGTCAACCATGAACCTGGCTATACTTTCCATTAACTAAAGCCCAACTACTCATTAGAATCACAGTTCTCGGACAAAATGTCTGTTTTCTAATGTCCCAGTGGTCTCCTATCTCCAGCCCAAACCAAGTCCACTGCAGTCAGGTGCACTCCAACTCAGCACAGCGTCAGTTTCTAAGACTGCAAATCTTTGTGGGGGCAGACAGCGTTATCGTTCTCCCCGGGGAGGTTGAGGGATTCTAGCCTTTGGTTGGCAGCCAATCGCTTTAGCCGTGCGCCACCAGGGTCCAATAATCCTACTAGAGGTGGTAAATTGCCTACCAATGTAGCCCCTGATGTGGCGGCACTTTAATTTCGAAGTGAAATGTCATCTCGAGATGGCTCTAATGATCTTTTCTATGAAAAAGAAAA
>PVJH01005154.1:0-61676 GCA_004026705.1 Nesogale talazaci
AAAAAAAAAAAGAAATACCAAAAAGTCACACCGATTTATCAGATAATGGTTTCTCCTCTCTCGACTGGGACCTTTGAGGTAGGCCACCAAAGAATCTTTTTTGATATTTTCCCACCGCTTTGGTCCTACAGAACTATCGTTCTAACCATGCTTTCTGACTCCTCAAGGTCAAAGCAGGCAGAGGGAAGGAGAGCAGGGCATTTTTATTTGATTAGGACTGTCATAAAATGGCCTCCACTCTCTGGTCTGACCTATGTTTTTAAACAGGTTCTTTAATTTGGGTCCTTTTACATGTCCTAGCTGGGAACATCTAACGGGGTTTCTAGTTGTGGAAGCTGCCTTCCCCCCGGTTAGCTATTCCACCATCAGCATGACATAGTCCCTTCTCTCTCATGGGCCTCATCACACATCCAAGCTCAAAACCAAACCAATCCCATTCCCATGCGGTCACTTCTAAATCATCCTGAGACTATCTGGGGCTTCCGAGTCCATAAATCTTGATGGCAGCAGACAGCCTCATCTTACTCTCTCAGAACGGCTGTTGGGTTTGAACTGTTGACTTTGCAACCAGCAGCAGCGCAACACCTAAGTCACAGTGCCGGGCATAGGGAGGGCTTTAAGAGTCCCAGCCCCGCTCTCAGCCTTGTGGCCACAGCTGACCCAGAGGAAACCATCACACATCTTCAACTTGCACAGACTCTGAGAAGGCGGCCTAACTACTCAGCAGCGATCTCTCTTCTAGTCCCACCTGGAATCGGCTGAATGGCCCGGTCTTGCCTTTTACGTTTTCCCTCACACGGTAGACGGCAGTACAAGAGATACAGCCAACTCTCCAAGAGGCTCCACTAAGCAGCACTGAGAGAAAAGTGCCCCTGCCACAAGGAACCTGGGAAGGGCTCACGTCAAAGACACTCTCTAATCTCTCTTCCCACACCGAAGTCGTAGGAAGGGTTAGCTAAAAAACTTCCCTTGGAATTTTTGCAAATTCAACGGGGTGATTTCACAATCCATGGTGGCACCTGGTCTGTGTCATCTTGGACTCTCAACTTTCACGAATATATCCACGTCATGTGTTCTCTGCTACATCAGGGAATAAGGGCTCATGAAGAAACTGAGTGTCGTTAAAGAGGGAAAAAATAAGTGAGATTTTAAGACGTGTAAGTCATGACTAAATTTTTTGTTGTTGTTGTTGTTGTTGGGCATCACTGCCCACAGGTGGTGGGAGTAGGAGGCCCAGCCTTTCTCCGTGGAGCTGGAATCGAACCTCCGTCCCAGTGGGCCACAGTCCCGCGCACAACCACGACGCCACCGGGGCTCAGCCCTATGACTAAATTTTTTATCCTGTGTAAGATATGTCTAAGGCTGCCATCCTTTAATACAGCTAAAGTTGTGGTAACCCCCAACCATAAAACTATTTTGGTTGCTACTTCATAACTGTAATTTTGCTACTGTTATGCATTGGGTGACCCCTATGAAAGGGTCATCTGACCCCCAAAGAGGTCACGACCCACAGCTTGAGAACCACTGCCCTAATGAAAGATGGTAAGAGTCCGTGCAGAACCCAAAGGAGACAAAACAATTCTCTTGTTAAGAGAGGGAAAGATGGAGGTGTTGACAAGTTGGCAATGACATGCCAGATTTTCAAGTTCTCTTTCACACATCAATAGCAGGAAATGTTTTTGCTTGTTTGTTTATTTGTCTCTTGGCTAAAGGAGAAGGCAAATTAAACAGATGGTGGGGATGTGTTGTATTTTTTATTCCCAGCGTCCCTGCATTCCTAGAAAGATGTACCTAGCCAAGTGATGGCTACTGCTGGGTCTGACACATCCATCAAAGCAAGAGGTGAAAGCATCCGACCATCCCCAAAGAAAGTCAGAGCAAGAGCAGGTGCAACTGGAGTGACTGTGAAAGAGAAGTCACGAGACTGGCTGCTTGCTGAGCATCTCAGACTAGGCGGGATGGCTGGACACAGACACTGTGTGTAGAATAGCCTGACTGTACACCACGATGAGGAGTGAAGTGAAGTTGTTTGCAAATAGGATGAATGGGTAGCTTGGGGTCACGTATGTGTTCTGAGGTCAGTCCTCCTAATGTTTGGTATGGCCCTGTGCATTAAATCCCTTAATGTAATTTTTTGTTCTTCTTGGCACATAATTCACATATCATACAATCCAAAAGTCTAATTATATTAAGAAGAGTTCTGCAGTGATAATGAAAATCTATTTTAGAACATATTCTTGGGCTGAGCCCTGGTGGCGTAGTGGTTGTGCGCGGGACTGCGGCCCACTGGGATGGAGGTTCAATTCCAGCAGTGGGGCTGGGCCTCCTACTCCCACCACCGGAGAGCAGTGATGCCAAAAAAAAAAAAAAAACACATTCTTCCTTCTTGTAGTCCACCAACCTCACCTGCCAAGCCCCTAGGTCATTATTAATCCAGTTACCGTCTCTATAGATATACCTATCCTGGATTTCATATACGGCATGGGGTAGGGGGGAAAGCATGGAAAACAAAATCAAGGAACAAACAAACCACAACAAATCCAACAACAAATAACATAATTTTATGTTTCATCCATGCCCATATTACAGATGTCATGAAGAATATTAGGAAAGGGGAAATGCCACCCAGCAATATTCCCAGAAGACTGGAAAAACTCAGGAGAGCATTCGTGTATGCATGAAAGGGGGTGTCCAGAATAATAAATGACTATCCGTGGAGTCCTGATACATGCCCTACCTGTGTGCCCCAAGTTTCTACTTCTGCTCAGCAAATGCTCTCCCGACACAGCTCTCTCCCCCTGGAACTTGATTCATCGACCTCCTTAAATAGTTTCCATTTCAGCTACTATTGCTATGCTGCAGGTTACGTCAAAACTTGGTGGCTGAAAACAACTCGATCATCATGATCTTGGATTCTGTGGGCCAGGAGAAAATGGGTTGTCTCTGTTCCACAAGCTCTGGGGCCTCAGATAAGAAGAGTCAATACCGGGGCTGAGTCCCGGTGGCGTAGTGGTTGTGCGCGGGAGGGACTGCAGCCCACTGGGTTGGAGGTTCAAATCCAGCAGCAAAGCTGGGCCTCCTACTCCCACCACCAGAGGGCAGTGATGCCCCAAAAACAAAAACAAAAAGAGTCAGTACCGTGACATTTTGCCTGAGGGCTGGTGCCATGAAAAGGTGTCTTCACTCATGTGTCTGGCTGTTAGGGGAACTGCGCACCTATTCAGCTGACCTCTCTGTTTTGGCAGCCTGGTGCCATCGGATTAGGTGAATTTGCCTGATAGCTTACGGGTCCAAGAAGAAATGGCCCAGAGAACAAGGCTGGATTGGCATCGCCTTGCTGATCTAGTCTCGAAAGCACCGCACAGCATGGTGCTGCTGGGTTCTACGGGCTCCAAAGGAGTCACAAGCCCACCGCATTTCAAAGAGTGGGGAAGTTCAGAGTCAACACTGTCACAGCAGTGTTCAAGAATTTTGACACTTTAAAAAATCACCAAATTTTCTTCACCACCCCTTAAAAACAACGGCGATAATGTAGAGTTGTTAACTGCTGCTGAGTCCTTCCAACTCCTAATGACCCTGTTTACAACAGAACGAAACACGTCATCCTCACATTGGTTCTTCTGGCTGAGCCCACTGTGGTGACCCCTGTGTCAATATGTCTCTCTGAGGGCCTTCCTCTTGTTTGCTGTCCCTCCATTTCCCAACCGTGATGTCGTTTCCAGAGACTCAGAGGACATGGCCAAAGTATGTCCGAAGACAGGACAGCCTGCTTCTAAAAACACTGCTGCTGTTAGGTGATGTCACGGTGACCCTGTGCACGGCAGAAGGAAACCCGGTCCAGGTCTGGGTCGTCTTCACCGTTGTAATGTTGGAGCCCCGATTACAGTCACTACATGTATCCGTCTCATCGAGAGCCTTCCTCTTTTTCATGACCCACTACCTGACCAGCAAGATGTCCTTCTCCAGGGACTAGTCCCTGCAGACATGGCCAAAGCCCGTAAGACAAAGTCTCCCCATCTCTGCCTCAGATTTGTTTGTCCTTACACGGCAGACCACGACACTTAAATTTCTTGGCCAACGCCTTAATTCAGGTGCTTCAATCCTTTTTCCTTCTTCCTACTCAATGCCCAACTTTCACAGGCCCATGATGCGAAAGCTTGCTCATCGCGGATGATTTCAGCTACCGGAGAAAGGCAATTTCCACCAACATAAATCGAGCACTTTTTTCCCACCCTTCAGAAGAATGAAGCAATCACCCTTATCAACTTTTTTTTTATGAAATACTTACCAAGTTTTTACTTCAGTAGATTCCATTTCTTTAAAAAGACACCACTGATGTTCAAACCAGACATTGTTTTGTGACATACAATTACATAAGCAGTACTCTTTATAGGACATTCTCTATCAACACAACTATTATTTTCTTCAACATTGCATTGATGATAGTTAGGCGAACAATGAGTATTTTTTTGTGTGTGTGGGCATCACTGCCTCTGGTGGTCGTGGGTGCTACCCAGTGCCACTCCTGAGAGCCGCAGCTGGATTTGAACCGCCAAGCCCGCGGGCTGCAGTTCCGCACTCAACCACTTATGCCACCAGGGCTCAGCCCGAACAATGAGTATTATTAAGGAAACTTGAACTATTTCATATTGGGCTGTTAGTCTCAAGGTTGGCTGTTCAAACTCACCAGCCGCTCCTCAGGAGGACAATGCGAGGCTTTCTACTCCTGTTGATGATTTACAGTCTCAGAAGCCCACAGGAGCAGTTCTGCCCTGTCTTACTGAGTCGCTGTGAGGTGGAATCAATTCAATAGCAGTGAGTTTGGGGTTTCCATTGCTTGGAACATTTAAAGCAGGCTTAAAAGAAAACCTTTTTCTCTGACCATATTTTTGTTGGTTTAGAGGATTTTCCCTTTGATACTGTGGGTACATACAAATCATTCTCGCGCTTACCTCCCTTTCTTGGTTTTCCCAGGTATTATGTGCTGCAACTTGGTCATGATTCAGGCCCTGAACGTTCTTAGGCTTTTTCTTCTTCTTTTTTTCTTTTTTTTTTTTTGGCATCACTGCCCTCTGGTGGTGGGAGTAGGAGGCCCAGCCTTTGCCCCTGTGAGCTGGAATTGAACCTCTATCCCAGTGGGCCGCAGTCCTGCCCACAACCACGACACCACCGGGGCTCAGCCGGCTTTTTCTTCTTAACAGAGGGAAGAACTCAACAACTTAGGGGGTGGTTACCCAGCCCACAAAGCCAGGACAAAGAAAAGAGGAGGAAAACAAGCAAACAAACCTTCTTTATTTGGTAAATTAAGCAACCCATTGTGTGGTGGTTGTGGTTGCTTTCCCACAGATTACGCAAGGATAATCTAGGAATTACAACATGTCCCTAGAATTACCAATGATAACAGCACTGTGAAGGGTGGTAGGTACTCCACATGCCCTGGAGTTCTCCAGCCAGTTTGAAGTGACCTATGACCTACCCTGGGGGGAAATGAATTTTGTCTCAGCAAAGTTTACAGTTTATAAGGCTGCTTTAGAGTTCGCTGATGCAAAGCCGAATATGCATGCCATAAGAGAGATCACAAAGTGCTTGGAGGCTCGAAAGACTCAAAGGACACAGTGGTTAGAGGAGTCATGGGAAGCCTCGTAAAAGAAAGGGCTATACACAGAGTTTCTAGCCAACTAAATAGGACTCCACCCTACATAGAAATAATGTTCAATATTCTAAGACATGTGGGGAAGACAACAAACTATGGGAGAGCGCGGACAAAACCAAGAATTCAATATGAGAAGAAGGAAAACAACATTGGGGGGTGGGGGGCCAGGATTCAAGGAAGAAAGGAAACAAAAGTTGGCAAAAGGAATAGTTTTAGAGAAAGAAGAGATGGTGTGTCCCTGAAAAAGGAGATATGAAAACAGATGGTTTAAGAATGAAATAACCGGGCTGAGCCCCGGTGGCGTAGTGGTTGTGCACGGACAGGACTGCAGCCCACTGGGACGGAGGTTCAATTCCAGCAGTGGGGCTGGGCCTCCTACTCCCACCACCGGAGAGCAGTGATGCCCCAAAAAAAGAAAACAAAAACAAAAACAAAAAGAATGAAATAACTCTTCAAAGTTAAAAATACAGTCACTGAAATCTTTTTTCTTTCTTTCTTTCTTTTTTTTTTTTTTTTTGGCATCACTGCTCTCGGTGGTGGGAGTAGGAGGCCCAGCCCCACTGCTGGAATTGAACCTCTGTCCCAGTGGGCCACAGTCCCGCGCACAACCACTACGCCACCGGGGCTCAGCCCCACTGAAATCTTTAAAAATTAAATAGAACAGTTAAAAAGGGTGAGTCTTCCCAGATTTTAGATGAAAGATAATGCAAGGAGTAGTGGGAGGATTGAAAAATACAAGCAGATGATAAGAAAACGATAGCAGCAATCCTGGTTATCAAATATGTGCTGTGTCTCAGTTCCATGAAGGGAAAACAGGCACAATAGAATGGCAAAAATGATCATTCAAGAAATAATTCAAACTGTCTGCAGACTGAAAGGACTTCTTTCCAAGTGACCAGTATGGTTCATTTTAAAATTCCTGTTCTAGGACACAGGGACTGACTCTAGAAGAAAAAGTGAAAAACACTGAAAGTCTTCAGAAAGGGGCCAAGAGGCCCCCTAGACAGGAATGGGAATACAAAGGTCCTGGAGTGTCTCAGGGATGGTCCCAAGGAGACCACACAGATCCCCGGCTTGTCGTGTGGTCTGAGAGAAATCGAACCTAGAATTTCAGCCTGAGACTGCATGCTTGAACAAGCTTTGGAGAGGATTCCAAGTGTTTTCAGTCACGGGAAGGTTAAACAAATCCACTTCTCTTCTTAGGAAGCTTCGCTGCGCTCCAGCACAACGAGCAAGTGAAGAAGAAAGGAAAAAGAGAAAAAGTGAAGGAGAAAGAGATAAATACTCAAAAGAAAACAGAGTATTTGATTTAGGGTTAAGTCCGAGAAGAGTCTAGGACGACAACCAACGTTGAGAGTCAGCAGTCCAGTGGGGGCACCCGAGGGTGCTCATTTTCACAGAAAAATGAACGAAATGAGCAGATGATGTGACATGTCTGGCACCAAGAAAACAACAGGAAGGAGTTAATCATATGGGGGAAAGACACGAATTATACAAGCAAAGAAACCAAATCATAATAAGTTACTTGGCTCCATAGTGAGCAATATGACACAGCAAGGTTATCCCTTTGAACTTCACCAGAAAGAGTGATCTAATTGTACTACGATGGCAGAATATTGATGCCTGCACAAGACAGGTTCCCTCCTCAACCTTACTCCATGCACTCAGATTGGTGGAGATGACGACCATTTACAGCAAGATGCTGTGTTCCAGGGAGCAGACCTGCCCCTGTGGGGCTCTGAGGCTCTTTTTTTTTTTTTTTTTGGGGGGGGGAGGGTTGGGGCATCACTGCCTCTGGTATTTGTGGGCACTACTCCTGAGAGCCACTGCTGGATTTGAACCGCCAAGCCCGCAGGCTGCAGTCCCACACTCAACCACTTATGCCACCAGGGCTCAGCCCTCTGAGACGCTTTATAGGAGTAGAAAGCCTCCACTTTCCCTACAGACTGCATATCTTGTGATTTGTAGCTCAGCATGTTACCAACTACACCACCAGGGCCCTTGGGAAAATCAGGGGAGGAGAGCACAGTTTTGTGATGTTAATAGTTCTTGGTCCCACCATTGATTAATATTCCTTAACAGGTCTAAAGGAACCCTGGTGGTATAGCCTGTTGGGTTGGTTTGTTTTTTGGCACCACCAGAAGCTCTGCAAGTGGAAGATGAAGCATTCTATGTTTTACCTCATGCTAGATTTGCATGTGTCCATTTGTATATATAAGATCATTTGGTATATAAAAGTCAAGAGAGATGACCCATGGAAATAGTAGCCAGGTTCATGGATCCCTGAGGGTACAAGAAGGGGAGGAGTGGGGAATGGGGTGCTGTTATCATTGATGATGATATAGCTCCATTCTATGGGATCAAACAACAGAATTGTATGTGACTGGATATATTGAATTGTTAGAAATAGCCACACACACACACACACACACACACACACACAAAAAAAAAACTATAATAGGGGTAAAAGAAAGGCTTCCTGGTGGGTATGGTGGAAGAGTGAAGGGATACAGGGGAACTGATACCAAGGAGTTCAAGAAGGAAAATGTTTTGGAACTGATTGTAGTAGCATTTGTACAATACTCTTTGATGTGATCAATTATGGAATCTCGTATCTTAAGAAATTCCAATAAAATGATTTTCTTAAAAGTTACAATCGGGGCTGAGCCCTGGTGGCATAGCTGAGCCCCGGTGGCGTAGTGGTTGTGCGCGGGACTGCGGCCCACTGGAATGGAGGTTCAATTCCCGCTCACAGGAGCAAAGGCTGGGCCTACTACTCCCACCACCGGAGAGCAGTAATGCCAAAAAAAAAAAAAAAAAAGGTTACAATCAGGGCTGAGCCCCTGGTGGCGTAAGTGGTTGAGTATGGGACTGCGGCCCGTGGGCTTGGTGGTTCAAATCCAGCGGCGGCTCTCAGGAGCAGCACTGGGTAGCGCCCATGACCACCAGAGGGCAGTGATGCCCACCAAAAAAAAGGTACAAATGGGTCAACTAGTTTGGCTTGCTACATTAATCATATTACTTTGATATGATTAATTTGACTAATCCATGAATCAATTGAGTTTGATATATTTGACTGATAAGTAAGTAGTGCTATGTGTCAGTTACTGAGAAGAACTTTGCATACGTGTAGACCTGGAATTAAAACATTTTAGCTTTGTGACCCCAGGCAAGCCATGTGACCTCCATGTCTTCATTTTTAAACAGACATCATGATATTTACTGAATGGGGTATGAGGATGTAGTTAGATAATATAGTAACATGCTTACCACAAAAGTATAGTGAGTACTCAACATATGCTACCCATTTTCATTACTTTTTGTTACTCGGCTCATCTGTGCTCCTAAAGATGGCTCTACCTTTCTGCTTTGAGGATTTTGCATTGCTTCCCAGGTGCCCACCTTCCACAGGAATAGAAGACCATGAAGAAACTAGACCACTAAGTTAGCACTTGGGCAACAATGACTGGAAAGGATTTTAGAAAGCAATTTGCTTTCCAGAAATACTCTGGAGAAGGTCTTGCAATTGATTTTTCAGGCTGGCAAATTAAGATCTATTTAGACCTGGTTACAGCAAACTGAATCTTTTTCAAACCTGAAAAAAAAAAGTTACAATGTTGGAAACAGACGGGGGAGTTCTTCTGTACCCTAAAGGGTCACTATCATTTGGAAGCTACTTGATGGTAATGAGGTTTTATTTTGTTTGTTTTGGGAGAGGTTGGAGGGATTTGGGGGGCAGTTTTGAGAGGGGGGTTGTTTGTCTTAGCACTTCTATCATCCAGTGCTCTCATCAATGAAATTAGAGAATTAGGTTCACTCACTTCTTACACAGAAGATTTTTCAAATGTAACATTTAATAATTTTGTTCTGCGTCAACATTTGGGAACTTGTAAGTCCAATTAAAAAATAGATCAATTGGGTTTTCTTTTAAAAAGATCTATTTCTTTAACAACTTTTTAAATGTAGAGATATTTTTTTGGATTGAGGCTTTGAATGTCTATCTTTTGAGATTAGAAGGGAAGAAAAAGACTCTCCCCCTTTCTCGGTTCCAGACCTAGAGAGCAAAGGCAGAGGGGAGAGTCAGGCAGTTTAGAAGGGGTGAAAGATTAAAGGAAGATTACCTTTTCCTCATTCTAAACCAAGCGCAATTTTCTGCAAGTTTGCCTGAGGCCAAAGCACAGAACTCTGAGAGCAACCCTTTGTTTGCTTAGCTTTCTCAGGCTTAGGCAGTCATGTTACGTTCCAGTGCCCTTGGTCTTACTTCCAAAATTCCTCTGTAGTCCCTATCTTTCAACATTTCCAGAGTCACAAGAATGGCGCTATCTTGTAAAGAGAGTTTTCCCACCTACAGAGTAAGACCGTGGATTTGCCTGGGGTCCTTTGACATTCTGGTACAACCAGCCAATTTCAGCAAACAGAAAAGCAGGCCCTGTGTCTAAAGCCATCGATAATTTTTTCTCTGTATACCTAGATTAAAATTCTAAGAATCAGTCTCTAACATATTGAAAATAAATTTCTGGTATCTCTGTGGTATGCAGCTTAGTATTAGACACAAAATGTATTACAAAGCCAAGAATACAGATATGAATTGAGGTACATATTATTTATTTGTTTTTCCATTCAAAAGTATAATTAACAAGGAATAATAAGCAAACTCACTACCACTGAGTCAATGCTGACTCATGATGACTCCCTGTGGGGTTCTAAGACTAACTTTTTACCGGAATACAACAGCTCCACTCGTAACCATGACACCAAGTCTCCTACACTTACCACAGTATCAAATCATTATCGATATCATTAACTGTTCCAGGTCTGTTTTCTCAAACGAGACAATGCATCCCATGGATGTACAGATTGTGTGTTCTGTTCAGTTTTTTTAAAAACCCAAAGACATTTCTTTAAGGGCTCTTGTAGCTCTTTTAACAACTGTATCAACTGTATCAAGCACATTTGTATACATGCTGCCATCATTATTTTTTCTTTTTTTTTTTAAGGCATCACTGCCCTCTGGTGGTGGGAGTAGGAGGCCCAGCCTTTGCTTCTGTGAGCTGGACTCGAACCTCCATCCCAGTGGGCCGCAGTCCCGCACACAACCACTATGCCACTGGGGCTCAGCCCGCCATCATTATTTTCTAGACATTTATTTTCTATTGAGCCCTTGGTGTCAGCTTCTTTTGCCCCCTCATCCCCACCCTGTGGCCCCCCCCTTGATAAATTATAAATTATTATTACTTTCATATCTTATGCCGACTGCTATCCCCCTTTCCCCACAGTTTCTGTTGTTCATCTCACTGGAGTGGGGGTGGTGGTTATGTGTCAATCATCATGATCAGCTCCCCCTTCCTCCTCTCCTTTACCCACTTTCCCTGTTCTGTTCAGTTTTACAGTGCCTAGTACAATGCTTAGCATTATATAACCTACCAATGACTAATACCAAAGGGGAAGAAAGTGAGGATTTTTATCAACTTCTACAGCTTAATATTGGTCACACATACAACCAGGATGCATTGATAAATACTGATGACTGGAATGCAAAAGTTGTAAATAAAAAGGAAGAACCAGCAGGTATGAAATTTTGTCTTGGTGACAGAAACAATTCTGAAGATAACATGAAAAGAATTTTGCAAGACCAATAGCTTATCTTTGGTAAATATATTTTTTCAACAAAATAAATGACAACTGTATATATAGACCTTGCTGAATGGAACACACAGGAATCAATAGACTACAAGTGCGGAAAGAAACAATAGAGAATTCCAATGCCTTCAGTTATATCTTCATATGCTGTTCAGGTTATAAGTAAAATCGTTCAATGCAGAAATGACAGGAGGGATGCCCCTACACTGTAGGGCCTACAGAAATGGCAACAGAGGGTGGAGGTGGAGGGGGGGAAGTGAGCTGATAGCAATGATGACTGTATAACTTGACTTGAGAGGAGCAAACAGAATTGTCTTTGAGTGTATATATTCATATATAGACAGAATATTAATAATACTATATAACAATAGCAATCATTCCTGGAGGGAAGGGTAGAGGAGGAAAGGAAAAAAGGGGAGTTGATATCAAAAAGATCAAGAAGAAAGAAAATGTTTTAGCTCACCCTGTACATAAGAACAAATTCAAGGTCGATCACATACCTTAAGGAAAACCCCAAAGAGTTAGGACCATCAACAAAGGAATTGGAACAAACCTAAGAACCTTGGTTCAGGGAATACATAAGCTACCAGTAATAGGGAAGCATATACACACAGAGGAAAGTGAAATTGAAAAATGGGATATACTAAGGATAAAACACCTATGTGCACCAAAAGACTTCACCAAGAGAGTAACAAGAGAACCCACAAACTGGGAGAGGATTTTCAGCAGTGACAAATAGACAAAGGGCTTTTTACTAAAATCTACTATACCCTCCTAGCCTGCTAAAGGAAGAAAACTGTTAATTCCCTGAGGAAGTGGGCGAGGACCCAAACAGAAGCTTCACTACGGAGGAGACCAGAATGGCCAATAAACATATGAGAAAATGCTCTGGATCATTAGCAGAGAAATGCAAATTAAAAGAACTATGATAAACAACCGAACACCTTTGAGGATAGCCCAAATCAGAAAACAGAGAGCATCAAATGTTGAAGGGAATTTGGTGCTAGAGAAACTCTCTTCCACTTCTAGTGGTGGTGTAGATATGTACAGTAACTGGGAAAAGCCATCTGATGATATTTAAAGCAAATGGATATTTAGTTATCTGATGACCCAACAACCCCTCTACTGGGCATCTACCCTGAAGAGGTAAGAAATAGACCACGACCAATGTTTATGGACCACAATTCACAATCGCAAAGAATTGGAAACAACCTAACTTTCCAGCTATAGACGAGCGGGTTAGAGAACCCTGGCACATACAAACAATGGAGCACTACTATGCATCCCTAAAAAGCACTGATGCTAGCATGAAACACATCGCCTCATAGGAAGAGGTGGAGGAAATTAGGCTAAGCAAAGTGAGTCAATCACAGAAGGACAAATATAGCATCAGCCCCCTGAGGTAAGTATAATCAACACAGTAGGTATAGAAGAAAAGCCACTTATCTCACACTTTACGGTTAAAATACAAGCAATCAGGTACAGGACAGACCAAACCCAAGAATGTACATGTCGTTCCAACACAAAGAGGACGAAGGGGGAGGGGGGCGGGGAGAGGGAAACAGTAGCACTGAAGGAGTAGGGAACTAACCTACCTGGGGTAGTGGTGAGATCGTTCACTTCCACAGAAATGGGAATGCGCGTGCAGACCCCACCAAAGTGCAATAAACCTTGAGGGCAATGTAATCACATAAAGCAACTCATGAACAAAGAAGTCTACAGGGCTGGCCCCAATCAGCCAAATAAACACAGAGAGAGAGAGAGAGAGAGAGAGAGAGAGAGAGAGAGAGAGAGAGAGAGTGTGTGCTGCAGAGGACAACACTAAACCTACAGGTTGGGCAGAGGGGTCAGCCTGCATGTCCACACAGAAGCAAACCAAGAAGGAAAAAGAGAGAGCAAGAGATGAGGCACCATACTGGCACGCCAAGCCCTGAAAATGACTTCCCTGCACGGAGCTGCTAAGGCACAGAGAAGACTGTAGGCTCGACAACAGCTTGAGACATAATGTCCGCACACTGGAGCACACCACAACAGGGGACAGTATTAGGGACACATGGTAGGGCGTGAGTGCCACTGTGGGGCAAACCAAGAAAGGAACATAACAGATCAGCAATGGGGACAAACCCCTGAGAATCCCCCAAGACGGACTTCAGATTAGGAGGGGTAGTTCCCAAAATCCCCCAGGACCTGTGAGCAGAGGAGAGTCATAAAGGTCAGCAAACAGATTTGGAACTATGTATGCTCTTAAATTTTTTTTGTTTGTTTTTTCTCTCTTTTTATCATACAATTGATGTATGGAATGTTATTGTTGTTTTTCCTACGTATATAAGGAAGGCATGGGAAGTAAGCCAAAGAAGACAGTGATGAGACGGATGGTTCAGGAGGGACTCTGGGGAGGAGGAGGCAGCAGGGAAAGGAGCAGTGCGCAAACAGCATCATAGACGGGGAACAAATAGGGAATTAAAAGTAATAACAAGGAGGATGTCGAGATCCAGGGGATGTTGGAATAACAGCAATCTAGCCTAGAGGAATTGCTAAGTAAGAAGGCAAGCATAATGGTGGGGCAGGAGGAAGTAAAAGGAAGCAGAGGAAAGCCCTAGAAAGCACAGCCACGGACAGAAGTATAAATGTAGGTGTGCACTTATATAAATATATTCATTCATAAAAATAGCGGTGTTGGCCTATGTACATATATTTACATGGCAACACACTGAGAAAGTGAATGGATTTGGGGCCTCTGCTAAGGTCTTCCCTCAATGCGAGAACATTTTTTTCTAACAACCTGGCATTCTGAGATGCTCATTTTCCTGACATGATAGCTGAAGACTAAATGGGTGCATAAGCAAATGTGGTGAATAAAGTTAATGGTGCCTGGCTATCAAAAGATAATAGTATGTGGGGTCTTAAAGGTTTGAAGTTAAACAAGCAGGCATCTAGCTGAGAAGAAACAAGTCCACACAGAAGAAGCACACCAGCTGATTAGAAATAAAGTGGTCACAAAATCAGGTAACAAGCACCAGAAGACACAAAACAAAAGCATATTGTTGAGAATGAGGGGGGTCAGAGCAGAGGCCCCCAAACTCCATCTGCAGATAATAGGGCATCCCCTCACTGAAGGGTGCTGAGGAAGGGATGAGTCAAACAGGGCACAGTATAGCATGGTTGAAACACAGTATTTCTCTGCCTCTTTGAGGCTTTCTCACTCTCCACTCCCATGACCCCAGTTCTGCCTTTTAATGCTGGCTAAACCAGATCATGTACACCAGTACAGATAGAAGATCATGACACACAGAATCCAGGTCAGATAAACTGTGGCGGTCATGTGCTTATGTTAATTTCATGATTGAGATGTAGGGGTGGAGTGTAGCCTGTTAATCTGGAGATAGCCATTGAGTAGCCAATGAGACCTCCGTGTGGGCATGGCTTTCTCCTGAGACCTCTGGGAAATCTCGTGATATTTCCCTCATGAAGATGAGAAGCTATCTCCCCAGTTGTTGGGAGTTAGTCTCAGAGACAACAAACTATGGAGAAGGCAAGATGGCAGCATCTGAGGAGCTGGACGAGCCAGAGAAAAAGCCACACGGCCTTACCCTGATGGAACCAGACCTCTGAAGCTGGAGAAGCCACGTGGAGACCCCTGCCAGTGATGAGTTGCTTCTACCACCACTGGATGCTTTTGATGGGCCCTGAGCCCTGGAATCGAGGAGCCATGGGGAGACCCCTGCTGGCACCAGGACTCTGCACCCACGGAACTGTGACTTCATGAGTCGGAAGACTTTATAGACTGATATCGGGCATATGGGCTAATATCAGACTTAGGACTTTGGACTGGACTGGGCTGGGATGCTTTCTCAATGTCCCATTCCTCTTGTATAAAAACCTTTCCCTTATATTCATATGTGTGTCTATGAATTTGTTTCTCTAGTTTACCTGGACTAACACCTAAACCCTTCAGAAACAGAAATGATAGTAGTGATAGCAAGAGGGGAAGGGGATGGTGAGGAAAGGAGGGGGAAAGAGGGAACCAATCCCAATGATGGACACATAACATGCCCCCCAAGGGTATGAACCACAGAAACATGGGTGAAAGGAGACAGTAGTCAGTGTAAGATATGAAAGTAATAATAATTTGTAATTTATCAAAGGGTTATGAGAGTGGAAAGGGGGAAGGGAGGAAATGAGAGAAGGTGATACCAAGGGCTCAAATAGAAAGTACATGTTTTGAAAATGATAATGGCAACATATGTAATGCTATGAGCTGTAGGATTTCCCTCAATAAAATTACTATAAAAAGAAATGTTTTGAAGTTTATTGTAATAGAAATTGTACAATTATGCTTCAACTATTTGAATTATGGAATGCTATGCCATTGGTAAGAGTTCCCAATAAAATGAGGGCTTTTATAAGTAAATAAATACCAATGAGGTTGTCAGGAAACTGGAATTCTATAGACTGTTGTTGGAATTGTACAATGATACAACCACTGAGAAATAGCATGGCATTTGCTCAAAAAGTTGAAACTGTAAATAATCCAGCCATTCCACACCCAGGTATATACAAGAAGCAGACATATACATACACATGTTCATTGCTCACAAAAGCAAAAAGATAGAAATATTTATCAACAGATGATGCATAAACAAATTGTAGTACATACATACAATGGAATACTACACAATGACAAGGAATAATAAAACACAATATTGATGAATCTGAAGAACATTGTTCTGAATGAAATAAGTCAAACACAAAAGGACAAATTCTACATGATTCCACACTTTTAAAATGTCAAGAATAGGTTTACAGGGAGAAAGGGGAAATCGATCACAATTATCTACATATAACCCCCTCCCTAGGAGACGGACAACAGAAAAGTGGATGAAAGGAGACATTGGACAGTGTAAGACATGACAAAAGAATTATTTATAAATTATCAAGGGTTCAAGAGAAGAGAGGGAGAGGGGAGGAGCAATTGATACCAAGGGCTCAAGCAGCAAGAAAATGTTTTGAGAATGATGATGGCAACAAATGTACAAATGTGCTTGACACAATGGATGGATGGATGGATGGATGGATGAATTATGACAAGTTGTATGAGCCCCCAATAAAATGATGTTTAAAAAAAAGAATAGGTTAACATTCAGAAAGCAACGTTCTTCATTATGGATGACCCTCTTGAATTTTTGTTATCTGTTTTCTGTTTTTCAGTATATGAAACCCAGGATTGATGAATCTATAGGGTCAGCAAGTAGAATAAGGGTTTCTGGGGGGGGGGGATCGGTTGGGAGTCGGACACATAAAAAGGGAGTTCAAGAAGACAAAGAATGCTTTGAATTTTATTGTGATAGCAATTATGCAATACTGCTTGATGTGGTTGAACTATGAGGCAATGTGATATCTGTATTAGCTCCCAAGCAAATGGTTTTTGAATAATAAAAATCTTGATCCAAAACAAACAAAAAAGCAACATTCTTTAATGGTTACCGGGGAGAGGATAGCGTGAGTATAACTCACTTACTAGATAGTAAACATTTGTAATTTGGGGTAATGGGAAAGGTAATATAAATAAAAAGGATATCAGAACAACAACCAACATAAATGAAGACACTGAGAGTAAAGGACAACAAAGGTAAGTGCAGAGACAGGTGTGCCAAGATTGTTGGACTGTTGGACCAACAAGGTCTTGCTACAGCAGTGTCCTATATGCTGTATTAAGATATGCATTATTCTGGCAAAGCTATGATAAACATTCTGTTTTATTTTGTTTTTGTTTGTTCATATTAGGGTGTATCACAGATGTGTTAAGGCCTTGGGACCACCCTTTTGAAGTCATGTTATATGTTTTTCTGTTTTTCAGTAATAAAACCCAGGATTGGTGGAGCTGTAGAGTCGGTAAGAAGAACACAAGTTGGGAGTGAGTGGGGTATAGGTTGGGGGTAAAAGGGAGATGATGCCAAGGAGTGCAGGAAGAAAAAAATGTTTGCAAACTGATTGTGGAAGCAACTATGTAATTCTGCCTCACGTGATTGAACTATGTATGTTCTGACTTACGTCCCACGTTACAAGTGTATCTGAGGTAGAGTCCAGTTCACCCAGTGGAGGTCTCCCTCACAGATAGAGCCTCTGGAGCATGCTGTGTGCTTTGAGGAGCTAAGATTCAGTGTCCCAGTGCTCCACTGAACCCAGCCTGGGAACCCAGGATACATCCAGACGCCCAGGATTAGTCATAATCACTTTATAATCGGCCAATGTATTATTTTTTTAAAGACTTAGAAGATCTTGCTACATTGGACCCATTCTCCTGCTTGGCCTATGATGAAGCTAAGTAATGACCATCTTACTGAGATTGCGCTTGTATTTTCCAATTCTGAGTTCTCATAGGTCCTTAAGCCTTGTCCATGCTCTGGAGAGACTGACTTTATGATCTCTGGTTCTAACACCTCTACAAAGTAATGGATGGGTGGATGGGTGGATGAGTGGATGGATGGATAGATGGGTGGATTGAGGGAGGGAGGGATGAATGGATACGTGGGTAGATGGGTGGAAGGGTGGGTGGATGGATGGATGAGTGGGTGGATGGGTAGGTGGATGGGTGTATAGATGGGTGGGTGGATTGATGGATGGATGTGTGGGTGGATGGGTAGATAGATGGGTGGATGGATTGATGGATGGATGAATGGATAAAAAAGGGAGGGAAAGAGAAGAGGAAGGAGGGATGGAGGAAAGAAGGCCTTACATATGGCAAAATTTGCAACCTCTACATGTTTTCTGCTCTTCATCCAGGAAGCGCAAAAGCTAAATTCTCATGACTTTTCCCTCTTCCACTTTTTTCTTTCTTTCTTTCTTCTTTCTTTTTTTATGCCCTGGGTTATATACAGAAAAGTTCTGGTCTAAGCTTGAATAGCAAAAAGAACATTTCTTTTTAATAAAAACTTTCCATTTTCATGTTTAGAGCTCATAATGAGTGTGAGGTGGCTGTCAAGTAAAAAGAAAAAAATTCATCTCTATGCCTCTGTGTCTGAAACTGAGAGAGTAAAGACAGCAAGAAGGATCCATGCACGTCACAGCCTTTGCTTTGATTGCCCCCGGATGACCCACACTGAAGCAGCACACGACTGGGGGTTCCCACTGTCAAGTAAATGTGACCTTTCTTACACAAGAGGACTGTGGTTTTAATCAATTGAAAGGACCTTGTGGGCCGTCAGGAATCAGCATAAAGGATACAAAGGTGAGCAATAAATATGCCAGTGCCTTAATACAGTTAGGTTTATAAAAAAAGGCGCTGAAGCAAAATGGAACATCAGGGGTTTCCAAAAGCCACTGCTGTGTTCTATGCTTTAGAGATGGATCTATGGCGAATTACTTGCCCAGAACCCTTCCAACTCCTGTACTTAGAGAACATGAAATGAGAACAGTGATTGATTTTAGTGGGGAAGTCTTACATGTGAAATGAGAGAGAGGGCGAGGACAGAGGAAGGCAGTTATTTAGAAGTATTGAGTTGTACTGCTTAGATGTGGCATCAGCATTTTGCAAGAGACAAGGTTTTGTTGCTGCCACTATTCTTACTGCTGCTGTTCATATGGTTTTAAAGCATCTTGTCGCAGGGTTATTATTTTAGGTGTCCCGGAAGAGAAGGTGAACCCCAAGATATACACAAACATTTTAAGGGGGGAGGGTGTGCTAGTCCGGTAGACTAGAGAAACAAATTCACAAACATACATATGTATATAAGGCAGGGGTTTATATACAAGAGGAATAGAACATTGAGAAAGCATCTCAGCCAGTCCAGTCCAAGGCCCTAAGTCCGATACTAGCCATATGTCCAATACCAGTCCATAAGGCCTATTCAGACTCACAAAGCACATGCCATGATGCCAGGACAATCACAGGCCAGTGGATGCAAAGTCTTGTGTATCCAGTGGTAGTAGAAGCATCTCAGTGCCGACAGGGCCCTCTCTGTCGCTTCATAGGCATCTCAGCACCGGCAGGAGTCTCCATGTGGCTTTTCCAGCTTCAGACGTCTGGCTCCATTAAGGTAAGCCCATGTGGCTTCTCCTCTGGGAAGTCTCACAGGGAGCCCACCTTGTGTCTTATCAGCTGCAATGTCTCCCAAGGACTCAGCTGTAAGTCTCTCACCCCACGGGGGAAATATCACGAGATTTCCCAGAATTCTCAGGAGAAAGCCATTCCCACACAGAGGTCTCATTGACTATCTCCATATTGACAGACAGACTCACCCCTACACTCCCAATTAGGACATTGACACTGAGTACATGACCGCCACCGAGGGTAAAAAGAGGAGCTCATATCAAGGATTCAAATAGAAAGTAAATGTTTAGAAAATGATCGTAACATGTACAAATATGCTTGGTACAATTGCTCTTTGGATTGTTATAAGAGCTGTAAGGATCCCCCACAAAATGATCTTTAAAATAAAAAGTCTTGAGGTTGCTGGCATTGGAAGCCAGAGATTTCAAAATAAATTCCAGTATAAATCAACTCTCATTGTCTGGAAACTATTGCTTTATCATTAGGAGAGGGAAATTCGGGTTTTATTTTGTGTGTGGGCATCACTGCCCCCTGGTGGGAGTAGGAGACCCAGCCTTGCTCCTGGAGAGCTGCTGCTGGATTTGAACTGCCAGCCCAGTGGGCCGCAGTCACGCACTCAATCACTATGCCACCAGGGGCCTTAAACATTATAATATCTTTCAAAAAATATATCTTTCTAATGACCTTTTAAAAATACAATTAAAATACATATAATTCATATATCATACACTTCAACTGTTCAATCATATTAAAAAAAATTAATGACGACTACAATCAATTTTAGAATATTGTCTTCCTTGGGTACTTACTGTTATTAGTTCCCATCTAACTACTGTTTTCTTCTTTAACAGTTTATTAGCATTTCATCTACATGTCATACAATTCAACTACTCTTTTTCTTTTTTGGCATCACTGCCCTCTGGTGGTGGGAGTAGGAGGCCCATCCTTGCTGCTGGAATTGAACCTCCACCCCAGTGGGCCGCAGTCCCGCGCACAACCACTACGCCACCGGGCTCAGCCCCCATTCAACTATTCAATATGAACTTTTTCTATAATTCTAGAGTTACATCTGGGTTAAAGGACACTATCTATCACTTCTGTCTAAGTCATTCTGTCAACAGCCATATATATGTGCACTGACCTTACCTGCCTTAAACATAGTCAAACCGAATGAGTGTGTATTGAACTAATGAATCTCAGCCTCACACAAAACATCTATGTCATAAAGAAGGTCTCAGCACAGGGGCGTGTCCAGTGAAAGCAAAGAAAAGAACAACAGGCTTCATCGTTTCTCTGGTTCGTTCCTCGCTCCAAAAAAAAAGATCAATTGCTGTTACTCTTCCTGCTAGACAAGCTTCTAAGGGGGTTAATGAGGGAAATAACCAGAAGGAAGAGGAGCTGCTGGAATCGAAAGGGAGAGAAGACAGGGACAAGAGAACCTAGAGAAGGAAACTGCGAGAGTTGGATGAAGGTTAAGTTGGTGGTGAGGACAGCTGCTGTTGAGTCAATTCTGAGTCGTGGTGGCCTTACGAACACAACAGGAACGAAAGGTTTTGAGTTCATCACGACGGCAACTGTACAAGCTCCCTTCGCTGCGGGTCTCCTCATTCACCCCCTGAGAAGCTTCACTAACCGATCCAGGGACTGAGATCTCCCGGTGAGGTGTCTAAAAGGAAGCAGGCCGACGTTCCGTCGTGAGCTCTCAGGTCTCCAACGGCTGATTCTCAGACGTCGATTGCAGGCTGTTCTTCCTGACCTGTCATCAAGAGAGACAAATCCCTGGAGAAGGGCATCATGTAAGCAAGTAGGGGGGCAGTGAAAAAGAGAAAAGCCTTCCACAAAATGGATCAACACCGTGTCTGCAACAATGGGTTCAAGCATAAGAACACTTGGGAGAACGGCGCATGACTGGGAAATGTTCCATTCTGTCGCTATGAATCGGATCCCTAACACCACCTAAGAGGAAATACAAACTGGCTTAACCATCGAGGTCATTAGTCCTTAAGAAAGTAACTGAACTGATTATACAAGTCGGCGTCACTTTTTTTTCCTTATGAGATATCTACTTTGATAAATCCTGGATGGGTTGCTGATGTATTCTGGAGATTTCAGAAAGGTATGCAACAATTTCTCATGATAATCTCATAGGAAAAATGGGGGGGGGTGGAATCTAGGCAAGATAATATGAAGACATGAATTCTGGATAATTTGTTCACCACTGTCTTTCAGCTGTGCATCACAGAGGCTGGCCAACAAAAAAGAAATTTCCATGGGTGATTTCACTGATGAAGTCTACTAAATATTCAATGATGTCAATTCTATATAATACCACCCCGAAAGTTAAAAAAAAAAACAATAGATCACGCTCCCTCACAAGAATTTCCAACAAAATATCATCAAAGCTAATTTGAAAAACAAAACTCACTGCCACTGAGTCCATTCTGACTCATAGAGACCATCTGGAACAGAGTAGAAGTGCCCTCGTGGATTTCCAAAACCGTGAATCTTCACAGAAGCAAAAAGTCACATCTTTCCCCCTCAGGGTGGCTTATGAATCACCAACCTTGTGGTTATCAGCCCGATACATAACAAAATGCCTTCATGTTGAAAGAGTGCGTAATTCCTCTGTAACAACATGGGCATAACAAGAGCGTACACTCACTGATCCGATTCCACATTTACTGGAACTCCAGTGGAATGAAACAGGACACAAAAGCAGACAGATCTAAAAGGAAGAAATAGAGCTGTTTCCCAGAGAACGTGACTTCCTCTGTAGCAAACCACAAGACTTCTACCCCCATAAGCGCTAGGTCAAATAAGTGATTTTAGCCAGGTTTCAAGACACACACACATACACACACTTACAATCAATCGATTCTATTTTCAAACATTACTACTATGAATTACAGTAGCAATACAACATTGAGTGTTCCAGTCAATGACCACTGCTCATTTCTTTCTCTCTTGATTTTTTTTTGGGGGGGGCACCACTGCCCTCCAGTGGTGGGAGTAGGAGGCCCAGCCTTTGCTCCGTGGAGCTGGAATCCAACCTCCATCCCAGTGGGCCGCAGTCCCGCGCACAACCACTACGCCACCGGGGCTCAGCCCTCTCTTGATTTTTAAAATCAGTGTTGGGGGGTTTCCAGCAGAGGGTTCCTGTACAAGTTTTGTTATACTTGCACCTGAACATTTAATTTTGGGGAGCTACTTTATAAGAAGCTACTATAACATCAGCTTCTAAATGTGTAATGTGTGAAAGGTGCACAGGTGGAAGCTGTACTGCATCAAGAGGCCACCGTGCCCAGAACAAAAGGAGACCATGACCTGCCTTCTCTCTCCATTCAAGTCCTACCTGCATTCTTGAGCGTCCAAGAACAGGGTGTTAGTAAGAGGTACCTGACCCAAGGCATGGCATTTGCAACCACCTCATACGCATGCAAAAGCCGGGTAGCAAATAAGAAAGTTTTTTTTTTTTTAATGATACATTTCAACAATACATTGATGTTGTTGAAATGTTTTGCTATACCAAGGACTTCCAGGAGAACAAATAAATCAGTCTTGGAATAAATGCAGACAGAATGATTCTTAAAAGCAAAGATGGGGGGTGCTGAGCCCCGGTGGCGTAGTGGTTGTGTGCAGGACTGCGGCCCACTGGGACGGAGGTTCAATTCCAGCAGTGGGGCTGGGCCTTCTACTCCCACCACCGGAGAGCAGTGATGCCCCCCCCAAAAAAAACCAAACAAACAAACAAACAAAAAAAGCAAAGATGGGGTGACTTTGTCCCATGTGCTTTGATTTGTTTTTGCTTTCGGATTCTCATTCTTTGCCTCGCTCATAAAATAAGACCACCCCCAATTCATTAACCCAGAGAGAAAGAGTGAATCAATGGTAAGGAGTCGCACTGCTAGTTAAAAAGAACCAGCTCAGGGCTGAGCCCCGGGGGTGTAGTGGTTGTGTGCAGGACTGCGGCCCACGGGCTTGGCAGTTCAAATCCAGCAGCAGCTCTCCAGGAGCAAGGCTGGGGCTCCCACTCCCACCAGAGGGCCTCCCACTTCCCCCCCCCCAAAAAAAAAGAACCAGCTCATGTCTGTCTCCTACCCTGCCCCTGCTCCTCAGTCTAGGTGAGCTATGGGAAAGGGTCACAACCCCAAAGTCCCAAGTACCTAGGCTGTGAGATGGGGGAACGCATGGTGGATTAGACCCAGGCTGTCTGGACAGACAGCAAGATTCTGAAGTCGATCCGTGCTTGTCAATGTCATCCCAATATAGTTGGACGCGTTATCAAGAGAGACCAGGCCCTGGAAAGGGACACCATGCTTCGTGAAGGAGAAGGGACAAGGGAAAACATAAGGAGATGGACTGACAGTGCAGTTGCATCAATGGGCTCAGCTGTGAAAACCATCATGAAGATGGTGCAAGACTAAGCAGTGCTTCCTTGTGTTACACGTTGGGTGACGCTGAGTCGGACGGATCCAGTGGCAAGAAGACAGCTCGATATATGCCAACAGGGTGACTTGCCACCAGAGGAAGTGGTTTTCCCTATCTTAATGAGCCATGAAGTACAGATGAAACAAAGTCAGAGAGTCGTTAGACTAAACCAATTAGATCATATCCAGCTTGATGGCATAGCCATATCCAACCATATCCATACCCTTTTTTTGGGGGGGGGGGGCATCACTGCTCTCGGTGGTGGGAGTAGGAGGCCCAGCCCCACTGCTGGAATTGAACCTCCGTCCCAGTGGGCCGCAGTCCCGCGCACAACCACTACGCCACCGGGGCTCAGCCCCTCCATACCCATCGTGATGGCAGTGTGTGCAGTATGCTGAAGGAGTCCTGGGGACATGGCAGTTGAGTGTTTAGACACACTGAGAAGTTGGTAGTTCAAACCCACCTGCTGCTCTGGAGGAGAAAAGATGTGGCGGTCTTCTTCTGTACAGACTGATGTTGTTGTTGTTGTTAGGTGTTGGTTCCAAATGACAGCATCTTATGGAGAGTAGAACAAAACACTGCCAATTCCCGCACCCTCCTTACAAGCGCTCCTGGATGTGGCCATTACATCGTTTCATGTCAACTTGATAAGTATAGGGGTGGATTCTAGTTTGTCAATCAGGTCACAGCCTGATGACGCCTCCTTGTGGGCAAGGCCATCTCATGAGGATTATGGGAACTTCCTCTCTTTCTCCCAGGAGGTGGGCCACACACACTCTCTGCTTCCCCTTCCTGCTGAAGAACCACATTCGGAGAGCTGGAGGAGCCACACGGAGACCCGCACCAGCACAGAGACGCTTCCACCACCATTGGATCCACCAGACTCTGCACCCAATGGCTTGTGATCTTCCTGAATGATTGCATGTGGCTTTGTAGGTCTAAAGAGGAATGTATGGCCTAGTATAGGACTTTTGGGTTAATATTGGACTTAAACACTTAATCTTGACTGGGCTGAGATGTTTTCTTAATATACAGTGCCTCTTTGAAATAAAGCTCTTTCTCATACATATGCGCGTCACTGGACTTGTTTCTCTGGGTGATCTGGCCTAACACACTAGATTTGCAGCCACTGTTGACTCATCGCAGCCGTATAGGACAGAGTCGACCTGCCACTGTGAGTTTCTGCTACTGTAACTGTTGATGGGAGTAGACAGCCTCATGTTTCTCATGAGGAGCAGCGGGAGGTGTTGGGCTGTTGACCTTGACAATTGCAACCCGGTGCATAACCACTACCCCCTCCCCCTCCCGCCCCCCAACGACTCGTGTGAGTCAGCAGCAACTCGACGGCAGAGAGTTGGGGGCTTTATGGCAGCACTGTGTCAATCATGGAGGGGTGACCTGTTTTTCACTGATCCTCTCCAATTTCACTTGGTATGATCGCCTTCTCTAGGGACTGGTAACATGCTGATAACATGTCCAAAATGCCTAAAATTAAATCTTGCTATCTGTGTTCGTCTGGGTTAACTAGAGAAACAAATTCAGAAACACCCATATGTGTGTAATAGAGAACTTTATATTCAAAGAGTAGTTGTATACTCAGAAAACATCTCAAAAAAAAAAAAAAGAGAGAAAGAGATAAAAAAAAAAAGGGCTGAGCCCCGGCGGCGTAGTGGTTGTGCGCGGGACTGCGGCCCACTGGGACGGAGGTTCAATTCCAGCAGTGGGGCTGGGAAAGCAGTGATACCCCCCCCCAAAAAAGAAAGAAAACATCTATCCACCCATCTATCCACCCATCCACCTACCCATCCACTCACACATCCATCCATCCATCAATCCACCCACCCATCACTTTTCTTTGCGCTGATGAGGGAGAGATCAATAATAATTGTACCTCTGTGATTTTTTTTTTTGCTTCTTTGTATAAGTTCTTTTTACGTGTGGCTTTTTTGTTTTTATTGGTTTCAACTTAGGTGGGGAGGTAAAAGGAAGGTGGATGGTGCTGGTCCAAGTATACCCTAACGACTATGTCAGAATCCTGTTGGAAGGTGGCAGCTTCAAAGATGCTGACAGCCACAGGGCATATTATAAATGCTAAAGTCCTTGGGCTGAGCCCCAGTGGCGTAGTGGTTGTGTGCGGGATTGTCGCCCACAGGGATGGCAGTTCAAATCCAACAGCAGCTCTCCAGGAGCAAGGCTGGCCCTCCTACTCCCACCAGGGCAGTGAGGCCCCCCACACACACACCCACACACAAAGCTAAAATCCCCTCACCCTGAAAAATACCCACATAGAGTACATTTTGCAAAGAATTTTAGGGGTTGAAATACTATGACTGAGCTCTGTGACATCAAAACAATAGTGTGAAGGACATGTGCAGACTTCATGAAAACCCTGGTCTTCTGTGGGGCAAGAAATGTCAATCAAGACAATAACATGTGTGAAAGAACTGACAAAATCCCTTGGTATAGTGGCATTTGACAAATCCTCGTGGAGCTTAGCATCTCATGAGACTAGTTAATAGGACTGTCTTGCCTGGAAATAGCGAATCTTCACTCACTCTCGTTAATATATTACATGAATTTCCATGATAATCCTTTACTCTGTACGGGAGTCTAAGGTCAGAGGCATTTAGTGTGTGTCTAGACTTAGGCTGAGTCTAGACTCCATGTTGTATCTATGACCTTGATGTTAACTTCATCATGTACCCTTCAGGAGACATAACCTTACACACGTAAGGAGACATTTGTGTTCTCTGAAGTCTGGCAGGTGCAAGGTACCACAATCTCTGGGGCTTTTCCGTTAGAGTCAAACAGATACACAATGTGATTGATGGCTTATACCTAAAGTGTATTGATGACCGGTCAGTCTTTATAATAGCTCCCTAGAATCAATCAGACATGATTGAGAGAATGAGTTTTATAGCAGATTTTCCCTACCCAAAACCCCCACCCCCATCCAGTCACTATCTTGCGATCATCCTGTAAAGAACTGTAGCTCCCATATGCTTGCACTTCTGTGCCCGTAACTGACCGGGTAAGCCCACGTAAATGTCATCGGACTACCCCTGCTAAATGCCCACTTTTCGACATCCCACCTTTGATGCCTTTCAGCAAATTAGGATTTTGTAGCTTCCAGTTCTGGCTTCCACTAAGCAAGAGCATCTTTTTTTTCTCTCACTGTCGAATGGAGCGGCCGTGTTCATTCTGCAGACTTGGCTGTCTCCCTGGCCCTGGTCCTCTTTACCTCTCAGCCTCCATCTTGTTTGCTTGTACTTGAAGCAGACCCTGGAGTGTTGCTCCCTGACAACTGCGTCTTCTCCAGCTACCCCTGGAAACCTTCCTTCTGTCCAGTTCTTTGACTTCATGGTCTCTTCCTTTTGTTCTGCCTATTCTTTGTTCCCAAACAAGTTCCCAGTCTCCTCTGATGGCTATTTTGCTCTTTTCTGTTTTTTTAATGGCCTTTTGCTCTCTTGACATAGGATGTCACCCCTTTCCAACTTGTCTGGCCCTTAGGGTCCAATTCATAGAGTTAGTTCTGAGTGTTCCGTGTGCAGAGTCTCTTGGTGATGCTGGTGGCATATACTCAAGCTCAAGGTGTAGACCCTCTTCCTGAGCTAGCTCCTGATCCTGGGGCAGGCCCTCGAGATCACACCTTGCCTCTGCTGAATGTCTTCCCACCTTCTTCAGCTTCACCTCATCCCTGCTCGTTCGGCAGTGGGCCCCGCCCTTGCTCTGACTGAGGATGTCACACTTGCCCATCACCGCTTGTCACAGAGCGGGTCCCTGTAACTCCTGTGCGTTCCACCCAGGGAGGTCCCCGATGGGGTCTTGGCTGAAAGCCGCCACTGCCAGACGGTGGCAACCTGGAAATTCCAGAACACTTCATCACGTCCATACAAAAACTGTCCAGAGTCAAGAACAAGGAGAAGCGGCATCGTTTACAATCAGGAAAGGAGTGTGCACCTGTTTTATCCTTTCATCATATTTATGCAACACATGACCTGAGGGCTGAGCCCCTGTGGCGTAGTGGTTGTGCGCGGGACTGCGGCCCACTGGGATGGAGGTTCAGTTCCAGCAGTGGGGCTGGGCCTCCTACTCCCACCACCAGAGGGCAGTGATGCCCCCCCCCAAAAAAAACAACAACAAGCAATACATGACCTGAACAGATAATCTGAAAAGCTTGAAGGAAAACACAGCCTCAGGATAAAAACTCATACCAACCTATGATAGACAGATGATATGACCTCGCTTGTTGGAAGCCAAGAGGACTGGAAGCACTTACTAATAAAGATCAAAGACTTTAGTACAGATGACACCACATCCTCAAGTCAACCAGTACACATCATCAAGACAAAAGAAGACTGAAGTCGTAAAGGACTTCATTGTATTTGAATTCACCGTGAATGCTCTTGAAAGCAGTCCTCAAGAAATCAAAGAATGCAGTGACCTCCTTTGGGAATCTCTGTTGCAAAAGACCACTTTAGGGTGTCAAAAAGCAAAGATATCACTTTGAGGACGAAGGTGTGCCTGGTACAAAAAGTAGTGTTTTTAATTTCCTCACATGCATTCAGAAGACAGAAAATTAGTAAGAAGAATGAGAAAATAACTGATGGATGTCTTTCAAGTATGATGTGTTGGTGAAGAATATTGAATATAGTATGAACTGCCAGAAGAACAAATAAATCTGTCTTGGAAAAGTAAAGTCAGAATGCTCCTTAGAAGAAAGAGCAAAATAATAATAATAATCTACTAATTATCAAGGGTGCATGAGGGAGGGGAGGGAGGGAAGAAAAAAAGGAGGAGCTGATACCAAGGGCTCAAGTAGGAAAAAATGCTTAGAAAAAGATTATGGAGGCTGAGTCCCTGTGGCGTAGAGGTTGTGCGCAGGACTGCGGCCCACTGGGATGGAGATTCAGTTCCAGCATCGGCTCCACAGTAGCAAAGACTGGGCCTCCTACTCTCACTACCAGAGAGCAGTGGTGCCCAAAAATAAAAAAATAAAATGATTATGGTAATATATGTACAAATGTGCTTGACACAATGGATGAATGCATGGATTGTGATAAGAGTTGTATGAGCCCCCAATAAGATTATTTTTAAAAAAGGAGGAGGAGGCTGAGCCCCGGTGGCATAGTGATTGTGCACGGGGCTGCAGCCCATTGGGATGGAGGTTCAATTCCAGCTCCACGGAGCAAAGGCTGGGCCTCCTACTCCCACCACCTGAGGGCAGTGATGCCCCTCCCTCCAAAAAAAAAGAGGAGGAGGAGGGGCTGAGCCCCGATGGCATAGTGGTTAAGTGCAGGACTGTGGCCCACTGGTTTGGTGCTTCAACTCCAGCAACAGCTCTCCAGGAGCAAGGCTGGGTAGCTCCCACAACCTCTAGAGGGCAGTGATGCCCCCCCCCAAAAAAAAGGAGGAGGAGGAAGAAGAAGAGGAAGGGAAAGGGAAAGGAAAGGGAAAGAGAAGAAAATATAACACTTCATCTTAACTACTTTGGACATATTATCGGGAAAAGAACAGGCCCTGGAGAAGGACATGATAGAGAGTCAGCAAAAAGAGAAGACCTGTCAGAAGCTAGGCTGACCCAGAGGCTGCAGCCGCGGGCTGACGTACAGACGTGAGATGTGACGTGAGATGTGACATACAGACGTACAGATGTGAGGATGGCACCCAGTGCTTCCTCCCAGAGGGTTGCTCCCCAGCACTAAGGAACAGCACTTACAAGAATTGGCCACACGATGTCACTATTGTTCCGGAGAAAAGCTTCAATCACTCCCTCTGAACAATTTCACAAGCCAAGTGGTGAAAGATGACATTACTCTTCTAAGGGCTTAATAAAAAATAATCCTGAATGTGCTCATGAGCCAAGAACCCACTGCCACCCCCTCAGTCCTGACTAACGGTGCCAATCTCCACTTGCTGACTCGATCCCTGGTGGGGTCATAGGCTACACGTGAGTCCACTCCCTGCAAGGTCAGCAGCTGGACTCTCCCAGTTTATCCTTGCAAGAAGGATGAGGCTCTCTGGCCCGGAAACGATTTATGAGTCTGTGGCAGTAAGGTTGCTTGTTTTTAGCTGTAAGCCTTCTGTGATTGTAAATCTTTTTGTGTGTGCGTGGAGGGAGGGGGGTAGGGAGCATCACTGCCCTTTGGTGGTCGTGGGCACTTCCAGTGCTGCTCCTGAGAGCCACCGCTGGATTTGAACCGCCAAGCCCGCCGGCCGCAGTCCCGCACTCAGCCACTTACGCCACCCGGGGTTCAGCCCCAGTGATTGTAAATCTTTACAGGGGCACGCAGTCTCCTCTTTCTCCCAAGGAACCACTGGCGGGTTTGAAATGCTGACCTTGTAGTTAGCAGTCCATGCTCCACCTGGCCTGTGAGTCCGACTCCCAAGTCCCACGGAAATTACAATCGAAGAGGCCAACAAGAGGTAGATGTACTACTTTTGATTTTGTTTCATAACTGTTCTTAGCTCCGATTCGTTGTGTGAGTCTGGCCTGACCAAAAAAACAAACCCATCGACACGCATGTGTATAAGAAAGAGATTTTTTTTAAAAAGAAAGAAAGAAAGAAAGTGCCTTACAGAAAGAGTAATTGTAGTGGGGAGGCCTGGTAGCATAGTGGTTGTGCGCAGGACCGCGGCCCACTGGGATGGAGGTTCAGTTCCAGCAGTGGCTCCACAGGAGCAAAGGCTGGGCCTCCTACTCCCACCACCAGAGGGCAGTGATGCCCAAAAAAACAAAAACAAAAACAAAAAAGAAAGAGTAATTGTATACGAAGAAAACATCCCAGCCCAGTCCAGGTCAAATCCTGAGATTAGCCCATATGTCTATTACCAATCTACAAATTCCTCTTCAGACTCAATGATGTCGAATGCAGGAAGATCAGAGGGCAGGGTGGAAAGTCTCGTAGAGCCGGTGGCAGTGGAAGCATCTCAGTGCTGGTGTGGGTCTCCCACGTGGCTCCTCCAGCTCCAGGGCTCTGGTTCTATCCGTGTAAAAACATGTGGCTCATCAAGAGGAATGTGAAGCAGAGAGTGAGTATCTGGCCTCTGGTGAGCTATTTATCTCCATTGCACCTCCAAATGAGGTCCTATCAAGCTGCAACCTGATTGACATTCCACCCCTTTGCAAGTTGACAGATTATGCGACTGGCAAAGTCATGGACCATAAAATTCACCGTTTTGAGGTGTGCAATTCAGTGGCTTGAATATATTCACCGAGCTGTACAATCAGCACCACTAATTTCAGATCATTTCTATTACTCGTAAACAAAACAAAAAAACCAAGCACCTGCTAGCACTCACTCTGCATTCACTACTGCCTCCATGTTCTCCTTCTATCTGCCTCTCTGGGTGTGTGCATTCTGAAGACTCTTATGAACAGAGCCATAACATATGAGCTGCTTTTGATGGTGGACAGATTCAATTCCTTCAACTCGACCTCCACCATTAGAATTTCATTGGGTGGATTTCTGCGTTCTGAGTAACGTCTAACATATACATCTCTAGACCTTTATGATAAAGACTCTAAATTCCCTTCGGAACACTTAATTTAAAAAAAATACATTCACACTGAAACAAAGCTGATTTCATCCTGGACAAAAGTGTATGAACTCAATCACTTTTTAAAATCCCAACTTTGTTACAAGAAAATGTAGAGTCTATTTGTTTGTTTGTTTGTTGTTGTTGTTGTTGTTGTGGCATCACTGCCCTGGTGGGAGTAGAAAGCCCACGCTTGCTCCTGGAGAGCTGCTGCTGGATTCGAACCGCCAACCCTGTGGGCTGCAGTCCCTCACACAACCACTAGGCCACCAAGGCTCAGGCATGTAGAGTCTATTTGAATTGAGTACTGGCACCTATTTATCTGAAGTAGGAGATAGGAAAAATTAACTATAAGCCACTGGTAGTCTATTTTACTTCACTAAATGACTATCCAGCTCCTCCACCCAGACGCACAAAGCAGAGTGAGCTGCAAGCAGAGAAAAATGGTGCCAGGCACTGTAGGAGACCTCTTCCTCCCATCAATCCTGCCAGGTAAGTTTGAGAAAAACAGTCTTCCTGGGATCCAAAAGCCTGTCCAAGGAAAATGCATCTCTAGTATGTGGCCGGTGGAGCAAGGGTGGGAACACAGAACCCGAAGCCGATATTCCTAGACCTTCCATAGCGCAATGCCAGTATGATGGGGCAAGTAAGGCCACCTCGCGCCAAGCCACTTCCATAAGGAAGCACACGAAGTGAAAAAGAAAGAAAGAAAGCTTGCTTCGTCGAGCATGCTTCACTCACGCTGCCATGGACTTGGTCCTGACTCCCAGAGACAGCCCTGTGTTTCCAAGCCTGCGGCTGGCGGTGGGGGCAGAAAGCCCCTCGGAGCAATTGGTGGTTCTGCACTGCCAACCAGACGATCACTGACTAATTCTCCCCCATAAGGAAGTCTTCTTTATTTTTATGGCAGTATGAGTAAAGTATACTTGACGTCACATTCTTTCTTTGTTTCTAATTGCGGAAGGTTTACAGAGCCAATCAGTCTTCCATTCAATAATTCATATACTCTTTGGTTATTTTTTTATGGCATCACTGCCCTGGTGAGAACAGGAAGCCCAGCCTTGCTCCTTGAGACCTGCTGCTGGATTTGAACCGTCAACCCTGTGGGCTGCATTGCCACGCACAACCACGACGCCACTGGGGCTCAGCCAATTCATGAATTCTTTGTTTCACACCATTGATAGTAATCCCCTGCCTACTGTGCGGCTGAAAATGAGCTGTAGGGATGAATTCCATTCCTGACCTAAAGGGTGGCTAAGGGCCATAGTCTCAGGGGTTCTACCAGTCTCCATCTGATCAGTAAACCTGGTCTTTTTTTTTTTTTTTACAGTCTTGAACTTTGTTCCATCTTTTCTCCACTTTCCTGCCCTCTCCCTCACCCCCAACCACTTCCCTTTCCAGGACCTTCTCATGTGATCCCTGTCAGAGCAATTGGTAGTGGGAGCTGAGCACCATCTAATTCCTCTGCTCTCCGTTCAGGGTCCTAGAGACTGATGCTCCTATGGTCCATTAGTTGACTTGACTAACTGTTTCCGTGTATCTTCAACCTTCTTTCTTCTTTCCTCTAGACAGGGAGAGACCGACAGTCATCCCTTAGTGATTACCGTTAGTACTAGGGGTGCCCAGCTTTGCCTAGCAAGTAGTCAATTTATTACCCACTGAATGTAGCGGGCACTAGAAATCCCTGAGCAGAAAGTCAAGAGAGGGTGCCCACATCAGCAACAAACTGATGAGAAAAAGTTCTGTGCTTGGGCCCCAAACACTGTCCCAACCGCTGACAGCAACTGCCTTGTGCCAAAGGTGTATCAGGCCAGTGGCCAGCACATTGTCCTGGACACACGGCAGCAGTGTGGTTTGGGAGGTGACCAAGGCATGGGGTAGATAAATCAACTGGAGGATGACAGAGGTTCACTTGGGTGAAAGAGAGGATGGGGGTTCACAAAAGGAAGAAGAGTCCTTGGAGGGGCAAGCAGACTGCGAGGTCAGGTTGACCAGTGGTTTGAATTATTTAATGTAGGTTTGATGGTCTAAAATATAAAGCCCCCAGCTATCTCACAGTAAATAAATCACAGGAGACCTTGTTTGCTCTGGTCCATTCCTAACGGGCTGGTGACAAGTGTGTGAAAAGAGAATACATTGTTTCCAGATGGAAGCATCACTGGAGTTAGATACTGAAACTCAAGAGAATAAACATAAGAGAGTGAATATCTGCATCCTCATTGGGTCTCTAAGATATCATGAATTTCCTATGAGAAATAGGTATTAATCCAAATGATAGCAGCAATATTGCTCTGCTTCTAACAGAGAGGTAATATTGGACCCAATGTCCATTCCACATTCTGTGTAAAGTCTGGTAATGGCCCCCAGATGCATGTAATTCATATACAAGGGGATTTACCTTTCCACCGTTACTGTCATGGATGGAACCGTGTCTCCTGCTAACATTGACACATCCTAAACCTTAATCTCTATGCTGTGGTTATAATCCCACCTGGGAGAGGTTTGTCCTGGTTAGGCAGGATCAGTGGGACGCGCCTTGAGTTAATCTCTTACAACACACAAAAGGAGTCACTGAAGCAAGCAGAGAGGAAAACAATACATATTAAGCCCCACAGAGATCTCCAAGGAAGCAGGACACAGAAGTTCAAGAGAAAGGAACCTTCCCTTTGAGCTGGCTTCTTGAATTTGCACTTCTAGCCTCTTAAAACGTGAGAAAAGAGATTTCTGTGTGCTAAAGTCACCAGTTGTGATAGCTCTGTTATAACAGCAATGGATAATTAAGACGTCTACCTCTGGGTTCCAGCTTCCACTGCCTCTGAATGAGTTGATGAATTAAGACGATGGATTACCTCACCTTTACACACGCTCCATCACTGTTCTGGGTCATGACATTCAGCTCTCTTTCAATGGAAAAAGAACATATTGAGCTGGTCGCCACAACGTCACCAGTTGGAACCAACCAGTCACTCCACGAGCAGGGTGGGGGTGAGGCTGTTTGTTCCCATAAAGCTTTAACATCTCAGAAACCCCAGGGGGCAGTTCTACTCTGCCCTGTTGGGTCTCTACGAATCAGAATCGACTTGACAGCTGTGGGTGTTTGAGTTTCCAATGGAAGAAACACACAAAAACTGTTGCATTCATAACAAATATTACTCAAGATTTTATGAGATTCACATCATAGGATTAGGTGTCCGCGCCATTCAAGTGACCTTGTACCTTGTTGCAAAATGACTCTACTTGGGCCTCTCTCCAGGGGACTTGGCTCTTCTTGTCCTCCCCGCCCCCCCAACACACACACACACACACAAGATAAGTGTCCCAAAGATATGTAAGCTGATGGTCATCTGGAAGGTATGCTTCATACTTTTGTTATTAATACAGATAGACTATTGTAGCTCACAAAATGGAATTTCCTAGCTTTCTTAGCTAGGTTATAATCAGTAGATACTAAAAATTCTAAGATACGGACAACAACCTTCATTTTCTATAACCTTTCTAATCTTTAAATTTAGCCCAATGGTTAATGTACTGTAAGTGGTTCCAGCACCATCAGATTGTTTTTGTGTTTTGGATTTGCATGAAAGAACAATAACGATTAAAACTGCCCTATTCATAATGTTTATGTTCAATGCTGCAAGGAGTTGCAATTTTCTCAGACCATTGAGCATTTGAGTATACAAAGCATATTACAGAACAAAAATAATAACCTTCTAAATGTGTTCCCATGTAGTATTAATGACATGCTATTAAAATAACTTTAACATTATAGTAGATCAACTGTGGAAGTCGAGTTTAAGATTAACACTTATAAAAATTTTAGCAAAAATAATTCATAATAAAATATAAATAATTACAGGCATTATCCCTGTCCTTTTTATAGAGAAGATACACAGGAACTATGATGTAAATTGATTTCAATCAAAGCCATGCAATGTGTGTGATCCAATGGTACTATGACATGAATTTAAATCACTATGTTTAGTTTTGGTAAGGTGGCTGACACAGAAATGTTAATCATTTTGTCAACAAAAATCAATTTAAAAAGATCTATCCTAGGGCTGAGCCCCGGTGGCATAGTGATTGTGCGAGGGACTGCGGCCCACTGGGATGGAGGTTCAATTCCAGCTCCATGGAGCAAAGGCTGGGCCTCCTATTCCCACCACCTGAGGGCAGTGATGCCCCAAAAAAAAGGTCTATTCATATTTTAATGGAAGTTAGTATATTATTATGTCTTGATTTAGAAAGATAATTGCTAGATTTATTGATTAAATCATTAAGGTCAGTCAATCCAGGTAAATAAGTATATAAATGCAGATGCAAGGTGAGATTCAGTCATTCAGAACACCTGCCAATAGGTAACTCGTCAAATGTTAGAAGAACACTTTAGACTAATCTGGCTTTATAATGTCAATGGTAAGAATCATTACAAAGAGACGCCAGCTCTTAAAGTTTAGGGAAGAGAAGCTGAAGTATTGTGAATGGAATTAGGGTGGGTGTCCTTAGAAACCATTGACTTGACAAAAATAGCAAAAGACAAACTAGATGACTAGAACCTCCTAAAAAGTAGACACTGGTGTGCATAAAAAAAACACTCCCCAAGGGCTGAGCCCCGGTGGCATAGTGGTTGTGCACAGAACTGCGGCCCACTGGGACAGAGGTTCAATTCCAGCAGTGGGGCTGGGCCTCCTACTCCCACCACCGGAGAGCCATGATGCCCCCCCAAAAAAACACAAAACAAACAAACAAACAAAAAAACTCCCCAAAAGAGTACTGAGAATTCACAGAATGGAGAACAATTTTGGCAATGACATGTCAGACAAGGGACTAAAATTTATAGAAAACCAATACCACAACAAGAAAAAAACAACCCATTTTGAAAATAGGTAGAGACCATAAACAGCCAATTTACCAAAGAAGACATCTACAGGTGGCCAGCAAACATGAAGAAACGTTTTCAATCATTAGTCATTCAAGAGATACAAATTAGAACAACAATGAACTATTACTAGCATTAACAGCAAAACGAAAAACTAGCAGAAAGCAACAAATGCCAGTGAGAGTTCAGAGAAGACAGAAGCACACATATGTTGCCAGTAGGACTGTAAAAGGGTGCGACTATGCAGAAAGGCAGTGTGGAATGTTTCCCAAAAGTTGGGAATTGAGAGACCACTGGACCCAGCAACCCCTCGACGCGGTATACATCTAAGAGAAATAAAAGCCCCACATGAATAGATATATGTACACTCGTGTTCACTGTAGCACTATTCACAGTAGCAGCAAAAAGAAGGAAACAATCTACATTCCCATCAAGGGAAAATCAATTAACTTTGATACATACACACAGGAGAATCAAGATTAATCTGTGAAGCACCTCAAATCACAAAAGAACCACCGTATAGGCGATCGTTATTGTAAAAAGTCACAGAACATTTTCACCCTTCAAGAAACATGATGTAATGGTTATCAGGGATGGGCGAGGAAAGACAGGGAAGTCACTGACCAGAACGCTGACAAGCGATAACTTGAGTGAAGGGGAAGGCAATATGCAAGAAGAATAACAGAGGGGTCAACAAACAATGAAAGAAGCAGAAGACGGCATCGGGAGATTCACAAGCATTAAAAGCAACAGAGGTAAATACTGTCATATATAAATCCTGCAATGACTGTTATCTGTGAGTAGATATATGGAGAGGGATACAGGTTGAATAGGTGTGGGAGAGTGACACTCTATCCACAAATATATATATATATATATATATATATATATATGTATATTTTGACAAAGGGTGTTTGTATGTTTTCTATATATTTTTACCTTTGTTGCTAATATAAATGTGAATGTGGTAAAGTACACAGGAGGCAAAGTAATAAAACCTTCTTGGACATAGCAAATACCTTGATGGAATGAGTCATTGGGCCTGAAGCCTCAGGATCAAAGTCTTAGAGGACACCAAGGCCCATAGACATTGCACAGTCCCCAAGGCAATGTTCTGCCTCCTACTTGGGTGAGCAGTGACTGGAGTCTTAAAAGCTCATTAACAGTCTGCTATGAGGCAGCTATTGGCCTCTCCCTGCTGAAGGAAAGGCAAGTGATGAAAATCAAAGGACACAAGGAAATGATAGCCCAATGGACCAACGGGCCACGCAAACATCACTCTCCACAACCGTGAGACCAAATGAACTAGAGAGTGCCCAGCTCCCATTACCACTTGCTCTCAAAGGGATCACATGGAAGGTCTTAAATAGAGTGGGAGAAAAGTGTGGCACGGCACTCAAAAACATAAAAGAGACAAAGCTGACTGGTGGAATAGAGAATGGTGGATCCCCTAAGACTAGGGCCCTTAGTCACCCTTCAGGTCTGGAAAAAAAAAAACATTCCTGTCACTCAATGTTGCACAGGGAATAATAACAGGCATGAGGTAAAACACACCTTTGAATAGCCAACCATTTAAGATCAAAAGCGTGGCATTCACTCAAGGACCAAGGAGGAGGTATAGAAGCAGGACACAGAGAGAGGTGGAAGAAGTGAGAGAACACTGAGGTGATTGTAATAAGTGAGATGAAATAAAATGTTCATGACTCGGTGGGTGTTAGATTCTGGAAACCTTTTACCAATTCACAATAAAACAAAAAAATTTAAGTCATTAGTTTTCCTGAATATGTGGTATAGACACACTATCAAGCAAGAATGAAAATGTACTAACAGTAGGGAAAGAATCCAGATGATTGGAACCCCCTAAAACTTAAACATTTATGTGTATCAAAAGTTATCACCCAAAAGAAGCACACCAGCCAGTGCAATCATGAGGTGTTGCTGGGACCCGGTAACAGGCACCAGAAGACCCATAACAAACAACAAACAAACAAAAATCCTACTGTTGAGAACGATGGGGGTTGGAGCAGAGACCCAAAGCCCATGTGTAGACAATGGAACATCCCCCCACAGAGGGGTCAGAGGGGAGAGATGAGTCAATCAGGGCACAGTAAAGCACCAATGATGAAACACTAGTCCTCTGGTTCCTTGAGGCTCCCTCACTCCTCACAATTATGACCCAGTGAGTGCTGCTCTCACCTCAGACCAGACCGGAGCATGTGCTCAGGTACATATACGGAATCCAGGAACAGGGGTGGGAATAGCCAGAGGGTGGGAGGAAGGTGGGGAGAAGAGCAGAGGAAGGGGGAGCCAATCACAATGATCGATACATAACCACACACCACTTCAGGGGGATGCACAACAGAAATCATGAGGTAAGGGAGACAGCAGTCAGTGTAAGATATGAAAATTATAACATTTTATAATTTATCAAGGGTTCATGGGGGGGAGCAGGGAAGAAAGAGGAGCTGATAGCAAGGTCTCAGTAGAAAGTAAATATCTAGAAAAGAATGATGTGTGTGCAAATATGCTTGATACAATTGATGTATGGATTGTGGAAAGAGTTGGAAGACTGCCCAATAAAATGATCTTTTAATAGGGTGAAAAAGATATCACCAAAATAAAATATGAAACAAGACCTACAGACTAGGAATAATTTTTGGCAACAGCACATTGCACAAGGTAGAATATCTAACATTTATAGAAAACATTAATACTTCAATGACAAAAATACAAGCAATCTAATTTTTAAATGCACAGAGCATGTGGACAAGCACATCACAGAAGAAAGCATTCAGGCGGCCAACCAAGCACAAGAAGGAACGTTCACAATCATTTGCCATCAGAGGGGTGCAAATTCAAACAACAGCAAGACAGCCTCTCACCCAATACTAACAACACAGTTTGAAAAAAGAACAGGGCAGAAAAACAAATGCTGAAGTAGGATGGAGGAACTGGGAACTTCATACACTGCTGGTGGGAATTGAAAATGGCACGACTACTTTGGAAAACAATATGGCACCTCTTAAAACTTGGAAATAGAAATACCAGATGACCCATCGATTCCAAAGGTATGTATCCTAAAAATAAAACCCATCACATACATACGTACGTACACGCATGCACGCACACACATCGTTACAACATTATTCGTGTGGCAGTCATATAATCTTGTGTCAATATGAGGATTAAGAGTGTAGGGGTGGCGCTGAGCCCCGGTGGCGCAGTGGTTGAGTGTGGGACTGCGGCCCACAGGGTTGACAGTTCATATCCAGCAGCAGCTCTCCAGAAGTAAGGCTGGGCCTCCTACTTCCACCAGGGGGCAGTGATGCCCATAATGAAAAATAATTAAAAGTAATTTTTAAAAAGAGTGTAGGGGTGGAGTCTAGCCTGTCAATTTAGAGATAGCAAATGAGACCTCTGTGTGGGCATGACTTTCTCGTGAGAATTCTGGGAAATCTGGTCAGATTTTCCCCTTGGAGGTGAGAGACTCACAACTCAATCCCTTGGAGATGCTCTATTGACAAGACATAAGGCTGACTCCCTGTGACTTCCCAGAGGAGAAGTCACATGGGTTTACTTTGATGGAACCAGACTTCTGAAGCCAGAAAAGCCACATAGAGACTCCTGCCGGGACTGAGATGCTTCTACCACCACTGGATACACAAGACTCCGAACCCACAGGCCTGTGGTTGCCCTGGTGTCATTGATATCCTAGGCGTTAGGATATCACTGAAATGAACAGGTATTGGCCATTTTGAATAAAGCAGTCATCTGATTTACTACAGCAGGAGTGAAATAATCAAGTAGAATGGAGTTCCACTCATCATCTAAAAGGATATTTCAAGATCTATCCTAAAATACAATGTTGTCTGTGATTGGATAATATCTATCCCCATGTAAGGATATCCAGTCAATGCAACTATGTTTCAAATTTATACACCAACCTCTAAAGCTGGTGCTGAAGAAACTGAAGCATTCTACCAATGTCTCTGGTCTGAAATTGATCAATTATGCAATCAAAGTGACTGACAATTGGAATGCAAAAGTTGGGAACAAGGAAGAGGGAGGGACAGCAGTTGGAAAAATATAGCCTTGAGGCTAGAAATAAAGTTGAAGATCACATGATAGAACTTTGCAAGACAAATAATTTCTTCATAAATACCTTTTTTAAAAAATGAATACCTCGGGCTGAGCCCTGGTGGCATTGTACTTGTGCGCGGGGCTGCAGCCCACTGGGTTGGAGGTTCAAATCCAGCAGCAAGGCTGGGCCTCCTACTCCCACCACCAGAGGGCAGTGATGCCCCCCCAAAAAAAATTTTTTTTAAATGAATACCTCGGCTGAGCCCCGGTGGCGTAGTGGTTGTGCGCGGGACTGTGGCCCACTGGGACGGAGGTTCAATTCCAGCAGTGGGGCTGGGCCTCCTACTCCCACCACTGGAAAGCAGTGATGCCGCCGCCACCCCCCCACAAAAAAAAAGAATACCTTTTTTTAAACAATACTTTTCCAGGTGGAATATACAGAAATAAAACTGACTACACCAGTGGGAAGAGGCTATGGAGCAGCTCAATATCAGCAGCTGAAACAAGGTCAAGGGCTGACTGTGAAATAGACCACCAAATATTCAGTTCAGGTTGAAGTTGAAGACAATGAAGTCCATGAGAGCCAAAATATGACCCTGCATATACCTCATCTGAATTTGAGGACACATCTGACACATTAAACACTGCAGAACTGTGGGAAGACATCAGGAACATAATTTGTAATAAAAGCAACGTGTCATTAAAAAGACAGGGAAGAAAGGGGAGATCAAAGTGGGTGACAGACAGACTCTGAAGCTTGCTTTTAATTATAGAGTAGGCAGGGAAAATATTAGAAATGATGGAGTAAAATAGCTGAGCTGAAACTTCAAAGAGACAAATGAGATGACAAAGTAAAATAATGAAATGTGCAGGGACCAAAAAGTTTTTTTAAAAGTAATGTGCAAAGACCTAGAGTTAGACAACCAGAAAGGAAGAAAAGGCTCAGCACACCTTAACACAGAAAGAACTCAAGAAAAAGTTCAAGCCTTGCATTGCAATCTTCAAAGATTCTCTGGGCGGGATATTGAATGATACATGAAGCACCAAAAGAAGATGAGAAGAAGACACAGGGTTACTGTACCAAAAATAGCAGATTGGCATTCAACCATTTCAAGAGGTACGAGCAAGAACCAATGAGGCTGAAGGAAGACGTTCAAGCGGAACTGAAAGCATTAGCCAGGAACAGGCTCCAGGAATGGATGGGATACCAAGGGAAAGGTTTCAACAAGCTGACCAAGCACTGGAAGTATTCACTGGTCTATGGCAGGCGATTTGGAAGACAGCTACTTGGCCAACTGACTGGAAGAGGTCCCTATTTGTACCCATTCCAAAGAAAAGTGACCCAGTGGAATGCTCAAATCATAGAATACTCTTTTTATCACATGCCAGTAGAGCTTAACTGAAGATCATCCAACAACAGCTTCAGTAGTACATTGACAGCAAACTGCCCGAGGTTCAGGATTCGGAAAAGGTTATAAAACAAGGGATATTGGGCTGAACCCCGGTGGCGCAGTGGTTGTGTGCAGAACTGAGGCCCACAGGGTTAGCGGTTCATATCCAGCAGCAGCTCTCCAAGAGCAAGGCTGGACTTCCTACTCTCACCAGTGGGCAGTGATGCACACACACACACACACACACACAAAACAACTAGGGATATCAGTGCTGAAGAGAGATGGATCTTGGCTGAAATCAGGGAATACCTAAAAGATGTTTGAACCTTACCCCAAACTCCAAACAAATAAAACTCACTGACATCAAGTCGATATGACTCCTGGTAAACGTAGGGTGCAGAGGAGAACTGCCCCTTCAGGTTCCTGAGACTGTAACTCTTCATGGGAAGAGACTTCACCGACTGCTTGAAGAGCAGTTGATGGCTTTGAACTGCTGACCCTGCAGTTCACAGCCCAAAAGTAACCACTATGCCACCAGGTCCACTTGCCAGGAGAGACTAGAGTTCCTGGAAAAGGACATCGTGCTTGGTACAGTAGAGAGGACGCAACGAAAAAGAAAAGACCCTCCACAGGACAGAGGGAGGCAGTCACTGCAACAATGGGCTCACAATGAAGAACAAAGGATGCCACACAGTTTTGGGTGTCTTGTTCTGTGTCCTTAGGGTCTCTGTGAGTCGGAACCAGCGGGAAGGCACCTAACCACAGCCATGGTCATCTGTTTCAACAACTCTAGGGAACTCATACAACAGGGCTGAGCCCCGGTGGCGTAGTGGTTGTGCGCGGGACTGCAGCCCACTGGGATGGAGGTTCAATTCCAGCTCCACAGAGCAAAGGCTGGGCCTCCTAGTCCCACCACCTGAGGGCAGTGATGCCCCCCCAAAAAAAAGATTTAAAAAAATAGATGTAAGCCTATCATCAATCCCGTCACTTAATTGATATACAGCGCAGCCAATCAGATGCACTCTTAGGTGACAAATGCATGCACAAATAACTGTGCTAAGTGCAGCAAAACTGACAAGCTAAGTCAAACACTTTCAAGACTGTTTATTGGAGCAAGTGCAGTCACTGCACTCATGTGCTCTCCTTTTCGGGAAGATGCTGAGGTTGAATCACTTGAATGAAAAATTGCAACACTGTTTCACCTGAACTCTTCTAAACCGGAAGATGAGATTTTGACACTACAAGCCCCATTCAGCTGAAGTTCCGAGCACAGGAACAGTTCTGGAACTTACTCACAGAGGGAACGTATCCAGACAGGAGAACATATGCTACCTCCTTGACTGCATTATTCGGCTCTACTTATTGATGTGAGTCAGCCTTTTCCCACATAAAGATCATGAAGTCCATGTACCGTTCCACCACGACTGATGATCATTTGGGAGTGTGCTTGAGGCTGGCCGTCAGCAGCTACTGTCCGAACTATGCATCCCTGGTTCATTCCATCCAATGCAAGTCATCAGAGTCAACTCAGGTCATGACAAAAAATGTACATAGTTAATTGTGTTGTGTTGTGCAACATGGACTCATGCGGTTATGCAAGGTACATAAACATACATTGTACATCTAAAGAATTCTCAATGCATTTACGAATAAATGTAATAAATAAATATATGTTTTGCATTTTTGTAGTTGGTAAATCATTTTGCCTTGATCATTTTATAAGTAGCTCGCATGCCGAAACAGTGTGAGCACCCCTGGATTAGGTCGTTACCGGTCCCTGTCTTCAAAAACCTCACAGCTGTGGAAGAGAAAGATTTGGGGATGCCGGCGCTGATGTTTGAACTGAACCAGATCTAGCCCAAACCGAACCAACAGCTATCGACTAAAATCCCAGTCATAAATCTTAGCGGCAGCATTCCTAAAGAGTGGCTATGAGGTTCGAACCGCACACCTTTGTGTCCCAGCCCGACGCGTCATCCGCAGCGCCACCAGGGTTCCTTCAGACGCGCTCTGTGCGGCGCACCAGCCGGGCTAACGCGGGGAAAGCGCGCGCGCGCTCCTTTGAGTAAGCTTGGGTCTTCGCGCTCGCCGTAGACGTCGTGATAAAGGTGCCTCGTTGCCTTGGAGCCGGCGAGACGCGGCTCGGCTTCCCCCGGTGTGGCTCGGGCCGCCCGCGAGCGCAATCACCATGTCGGTGCTGGACGCCCTGTGGGAGGACCGCGACGTCCGCTTCGACGTGTCCTCGCAGTGAGTCGCCAGGGTCCCCCAGGGCCGTGTCGCCTGCCCGGTGCGCCGCGTGGCGGGAGCGAGCCGCGACCCCCGCCGCTCCCTGCCCTGGGGGTGGCGGGACGGGGTCTGCGCGGCGAGGGCATGGGCCCCTCGCGGTGCCTCACGTGGGCCAGGGAACTGCGGGAGCCCCAGAAGCGGGCGAGGCGGGTGTCCATCCGGTGACGACTTCGGCCTGCTCGTGGGAAGCGGAGCCCCAGTGCGGGCCCGGGTTACTGCCCGAGCCGTGGCCCGCCAGGCTCGCGCGGTGCACGGAGCCCGGTGGACGCAGCAGAGGGCTCCGGGAACGAGGGCCCGAACACAACCTCTTGACAGAAGGTTTTGCCAGCCCACGCTGGAGTCTCAGCTGTGAAGTGCGGCAGGGTGGAGTCATCATTCTCCAAAATTCCTGACCATTGAACTCGATGAGGAGAACGACCCATATGGACTCTCCTAGACTGAAAGCTATATATATCTATATATATCTATATATCTCTCTATATATATATATTGGGCATCACTGCTCGCCAGTGGTGGGAGTAGGAGGCCCAGCCCCACTGCTGGAATTGAACCTCCGTCCCAGTGGGCCGCAGTCCCGCGCACAACCACCACGCCACCGGGGCTCAGCCCGGCTGTATATTTTTTAAGATCATTTTATTGGGCGCTCTTACAACACTTGGCACAGTCCGTCCATCCATCCATTGCATCAAGCACTTTTGTACCTTTGTTGCCATCGTCATTCTCAAAACATTTTCCTTCTCCTTGAGTCCTTGGGATCAGCTCCTCGTTTTTTCCCTCCCTTCCTCACAAACCCTTGATAATTTATAAATTATTATGTTTTCACATCTTATGCTGCCCAATGTCTCCCTTGACGCATTTTTCTGTTCTGCGGCAGTCCTCGTCCTCCCCACCCCCAGGGGGTTCTATGTAGATCACTGTTATCAGTTCCCCTTCCCCTCCTGGTATGGCTACTCTCAATATTGGCCCCAGAGTTTTTCTGTCCTGGATTCCCTATGTTTTCAGCTCTTATCTGTACCCGTGTACATGCTGTGGTCTAGTTGGATTTGTAAGGTAGAGTTGGGATCATGATAGTGAGGGGGAGGAAACATTAATGGGCTGAGCCCCCGTGGCGTAGTGGTTGTGCGCAGGACTGCGGCCCACAGGGTTCATAGTTCAAATGCAGCAGCAGCTCTCCAGGAGCAAGGCTGGGCCTCTTACTCCCACCATTAATGAACTTGAGGAAAGTTGTATGTTTCATCGCTGCTACACTGCACCCTGGCTGGCTGGTGTCCTCCCCGACCCTCTGCAAGGGGATGGTCAGTTGCCTACAGATGGGCTTTGATGTAAAGTGACCCAGATTTTAAGCAGGACACCTGGGGGAGGGGGGAGAGATGTTCTTGATGGAAAATTTAGTTTCCATGGAGCAACAAAAAATGTTCATAGAGTGCAAAAATAGTATTGTAATAAATTTATTTTAATTTTCATTTTAAAACACCGTGTGACAATGTTAAATTGTTAGAAAGCAGGACGTCTGGTCACTTTAGCTTTGGGCCTCCGCTCCACACTTCCCCCTCATTCGATTTTTTTTTCTTTAATCCTGATCCTATCGTCACCTCTTGATCACTCAGGCTGGTGTGCTTCCATGTCGGCTTTGTTGCTTCTCAGCTAGATGGCCGCTTGTTTATCTTCAAGCCTTTAAGATCCCAGATATTTTATCTTTTCATTAGCTGGGCACCGTCATCTTTCTTCACCACAACTGCTTACGCACCCACTTTAGACTGAAATCTTTAAGGCATCTGACCGAAACATTTCCCCCACAGGCTGCTTAAGGATTCAAACAGCTCACCTTTTGGTTAGCAGTCCAGCCGCCTCTTGGACTTATCAAGACCCCCTGTGGGCCAGGGTCGAACTGCCTCAGTGAGTGTCCAAGACAGAAACTGTTAGTGGGAGTAGAATGCCACACTTTCTCCCAAGGAGCAGCTGGATATGTGTTGATTTTTAAACTGCTGGCCTTGGGGATCGTAGCCCAACACTTAACCTCTGTACTACCAGGGTTCCAAGCGGAAGTGATGATGGGATCCTATCTGTATTTTTCAGTTAATGATTAAATTGGCCATGCAGTGTGTGTGTGTGTGTGTGTGTGTGTGTGTGTGTTTTAAAAGGCGCTACTGGATATCCTGCTTGCTTTTGATTTTCTAGAATTCATTGTATCAGTCAGAAGCTAGTCTTCGCTCTATTCCTTTTGTCTCGAGTGAAATTGTTTACCAAGCCATGATGCTTTGAATAACTTGTTCCTTCTTTAACCTAATTCTTCTTTAACTGCTTAATCTCCTTTCCTCTGCTCAGACCAGAAACCTCTCAGGAGTTATACACTGTCCACAGGATAAAGCTCATGCTGTTAGAGTGGCATTCTAGGTCCTTTCCTAGCCAAGCTTACTGCTCACTACCTCTCAGTAGAAACCTTCCACAGACAGACAGCTAGTCTTTCAGCCAGCTCTTAGAGTTTCATACACCCTTTATTTCTCTAATTCTAGCCCCATCTTTGAGATCTAACTTAATCTAAGTGGCCTCAGTCACCTGGGACCTCACTCTTCTCTCACTTCTTGAAGTTTTGGAGCACTTTATTTCAAAATGCTCCCTCATTTGATAGGTGGTACCATTTACGTCATTAGCTACTCTCTTCTCTCCCTAAGTAGATTGTAAGTAGGTATGCCATAGCCTTAAAGTTTTTGCATGGAAGAACCACACCAGCCTGTGTGACTATGAGGTGTCGAAGGGATCAAGCATCAAAGAACTAAAAATTATATCATTATAAATGAGGGGGGAGGGCTGAGCCCTGGTGCCGTAGTGGTTGTGTGTGGGACTGCGGCCCACAAGATTGGCGGTTCAAATCCACCAGCAGCTCTCCAGGAGTAAGACTGGGCCTCCTACTCCCACCATGGGGCAGTGATGCACACACACACACACACACACACACACAAAAGATTAATTAAATTTGTGCTTGCTCCAGCAGCACATATACTAAAATAAATGAGGGGAGAATACAGATTGGGGACCCAAAGCCCATCAATAGGTGAAGCGACATCCCCTTAGAGAGGGTTGCAGGGAGGAGGTGAGCTAATCAAGGTACAGTATAGTAACAATGAAATATGCAATTTTCCTCTAGTTCTCAAATGCTTCCTTCTGCCCACTATCATGATTCCAATTCTACCTAACAAATCCAGCGAGAGGATGTACACTGAAGCCAGAAACTTGGGGAATTCAGGATAGATGATCCCTTCAGGACCAGTAGTGGGAGTGGTGATACCAGGAGAGTAGAGGGATGGTGGAATTAAAAGGGAGAACCAATTTCAGAGATCTGAAATCTCCTCTCTGAGGTACAAACAACAAGGAAGTGAGTGAAGGGACATATTGGACAGTGTATGATACGAAAAAGTAATAACAATTTGTAAATTATTAAGGGCTAGTGGGGGAGGGGGGGTGGGAAGAGAGGGGAAATATGGGGAGCTGTACTGGTGGACCTAAGTGGAGGGAGGATGCTTTGAGAGTGATGATGGCAACAAGTATGTAAATGTGGACTGCCTGCATTGACGTATGTATTGATCGTGATGGGAGTTGTATGAGCCCCCAATAAAATGATTTATTAAAAAAAAGAAGAAGAAGAAAGCATCTCTCCTTCCCCATCTCCAACAAGGCAATGGCAATAAGTGCAAATAAAACAGTGGGCCTCGAAAAAAAAATGATTAATGCCTTTGTATTTATTTTAGACAGATGAAAACAAGACCTGGAGAAGTCCTTATTGATTGTTTAGATTCAATTGAGGATACCAAAGGAAATAATGGGGATAGAGGTGAGTACCTTTTCTAATAGACTACATATTTCTCACTTATTTTACTAACATTAAATTGCATTAATTGAAAATAGGATAGGGGGCTGAGCCCCGTTAGCGTAGTGGTTGTGCACGGGACTGCGGCCCACTGGGACGGAGGTTCAATTCCAGCAGTGGGGCTGGGCCTCCTACTCCACCACCGGAGAGCAGTGATGCCCCCCCCCAAAAAAAAAAAAAAAAAAAAGAAAGAAAATAGGATAGGAAACATCTTATAAAAATAGAAGTCTTGGCTGAGCCCCGGTGGTGTAGTGGTTGAGTGCGAGACTGCAGCCCAGTGGGCTGGTGGTTCAAATCCAGCAGTAGCTCTCCAGGAGCAAGGCTGGGCCTCCTACTCCCACCAGAGGGCAGTGATGCCAAATATATATATATATGTATATGTGTGTGTATATATATATATATATATATATATATATATATATCTTTTCCTGGGCGTTAACAAAAGAAACCCTACACCCAGATCCGCTACCAGTGATTAATTCTGGCTCTTAGCAGTCCTGTGGAACAGAGTACACTGCCCCTGTGGGTTTCCAAGACTAACTCTTTATGGAGCAGAAAACCTGTCTTTCTCCTGAGGAGCTGATGTTGAGCCCAGGGCCACTGTGACCTTAAAAAGAAACACCCAGAAAACTCACAGCCATTGAGACAATTGCAACTCCCGGCAAACCCGGGTTTCTGAGATTGGAAGTCTTCACAGGAGCAGAAAGCCTCCTCTTTCTCCCAGGGTGCAGCTGGCGCTTTTGAACTGCTGGCCTTAAAAATGATAGCCCACCTCATCACCATGCCACCATCAGAACGGGTATTTAACCCTGGGGCCGGGGGCAGAGGTTCTCCCGGAGCACTTTTCTCTTACACGTGTGTTGATTCAGACATCACCTCTGTCCACTGTAGCTCTGAAAACCCCAGAAGCTGTGTTCACAAGGGGCACAAAGTATTTCTGAGGGTCCTAAACTTGAATTAACCTGAATTATGTTTTAAAAAAAGCTCAGCTTAAGGTTGATGGATCTCATAATTGACAAGAGCTCAGCTATGATAGCTGTTTTCCAATCCAAACAAAAACTCTGGGTAATACAATGTTTTTTGATTGACCAAATAGTAATTCAGTGCCAGATTATACAGTTATCTTATGGGATGGGAAGAACAAAAAAAACCTTCCTACTGAAAAACTACTACCCTGCTTTAACTCATCCAAATGAAAAGAATTCTGCATGTGAGCATGCGTCACAACAATCTTTGTTCAAAGCAAGTTTTATTGGAGGTTACAGAATTTCTTGCTGATAAACTGATGGAAGAGGAAAGAGAAATCTTGCAGTCTGGCCACCTCTCTCCTTCCCTTCCAGCTGTTTGAGAGAACCAAATTAAGGCAGGGCCTGCTCAAGAGACCCTGGTTAAAATGATAAGTATCCCAGAAGATTAGCACTTTTAATCTTCTTCAACTGTAAATGCTCCACCATGAAATGATCAGGTCAGCCTCACCAAGTCCTACAAGCAAAAGGAACAGCTGCATTTCAGCAGTTAGAGGAAACAGCTCTGCTTTGATGGTTGGTAAGACAGGAAAGAACTCTGGGTTGAACCGTATTCAAGTCCTAGAGACTTGCAGGAGATGCACCAAAAACAGAAAGGAGAGAGCCAGAATTGGTCAGTGGATTTATATGACAGACTTTTCCTACCATCCTTCTTCTGAGATCCTTAATGGATAAACAATCAATAGATGTCCTTGTCTATAAGCAGGCTCATAGCCTTTACAGAGACTCATAAACGTTAGGTGAAATGACAACCTTATTCCCAAAACCAATATAATTACAATAACAAAATAGGGCGTAGAGTTTGTAAGGAATTAAAAATATTAAGCAGTATCAGAGCAGTGATCATTTTGAATACATTCCCTGACTTAGAATGGGTTTTGATTTTGATGGCTTTATTATTACTCAGTTGCTGTAGTGGTTATAAGTTGGGCTGCTAACTACGAGATGAGCACTTGACACCACCCCCCTCTCCTCAGAAGAAAGATGCAGCTTTCTCCTGCCATAGGGGTTGCAGGCTCAGAGAACTCACAGGGGCAGTTCACCCTGTCTGTCCTCCAGGGCTGCTGAGAGTCAGAACTGACTCAATGGCAATGAGAGCGAGAATGTAAGTGAGAAACATTTTTTTAACTGTATTATTTTTTTAACTGATTATTTCATTATCATCTTTGTAAATCTGATCTTTATCTTTGGAGATAAACATGAAAATGATAGTATCAGCAAATTACTTGCTGCTCTCACTAATGATAAAATGTAAGGGGTAAAACAGGGACAGTCCTAAGATTGGTTTGTTTTAACTCAAATAGGCCCTATTGGGACTACCAATACTTGCTATTTGTAAATCGCTATTTTTTTGTTTAGTTTGTTTGTTTTTATTTTGGGGGCATCACTGCCCTCTGGTGGTGGGAGTAGGAGGTCCAGCCTTGCTGCTGGATTTGAACCTCCTACCCAGTGGGCCGCAGTCCCGTGCACAACCACTATGCCACCGGGGCTCAGCCCTATTTTTTGTGTTGTATGTATAATCTTCTTTAACACTATTAATCATAAAAACAAAAAAATATGAGACTGAGTCCCGGTGGTGTAGTGGTTGTATGCAGGACTGCGGCTCACTAGGTTGGCGGTTCAAATCCAGCAGCAGCTCTCCAGGAGCAAGACTGGGCCTCCTACTCCCACCAGAGGGTAGTGATGCCCCCTCCAAAAAATATATAAATTAGATTCCCCTATTACCTTTGGTTTTCAAATGGGGAAACCAAAGAACTCTTTCCGGAGTCACACGGTTAGTAAGTAATAAACCTAACTGCCTCTGCGGTTTCCTAAACTGCTTGAATCATTTTGTGCCCTTTCTAAACTCCCACCCCCACTGCACTGCCTCCATTACTAATAGATATCAGAGCACATCATGGAATACGTAAAAGTAGTTTTTGCTGCTGATGACCTGTTCTTGTTTATTTGTTTTTTTTGTAGGCAGACTCTTGGTAACAAACTTAAGAATTATCTGGCACTCTTTGGCATTACCCAGAATCAATCTATGTAAGTATCCTTGTTAGTTAACTCTGAAAGAAGAAAATTCCTTTTTCAAGTGAACTGTTGTACTTGCATGATGACGTTTATACAAAAAAAAAAAAAAATTAGACCAAAGCGTATGTCTTAAGTATGAAAAACTTTAAAAACTTCAAAAATTGCAGGAATCAGCCTTTAAGTCATAATGTAAAAGAAATATATACTGCTTTTCAGTCATTTGCACTGTCTATAAGATTGAGGCTTTTACTGTAAATAAGTTTGGGGGTTTTGTTGGGGTTTTTCTGTGTGTTTCATTTTTGCTCTGTTTTTGTTTTCTGCTTATTTTTTATGTGTACAGCTTATCTTCAATCTATGATGGAGTTCTGTTCCAAAACTAGTCTCAAGTTATTTCTGACATAATGCAAATACTTTATTTCAAATTAAAAACTGATGCTGCTTATAGTAGGAAACAATAAAACCACACTGTCGATGTGGATGGGGAGCCCGGATGTTGTAGTGGTTGCACAGTGGGCTGCCAACAGTAAGGTCCACAGTTGAAAACCCCCAGCTGCTCTGTGGGAGAAAGACGAGGCTTTCTCCTGGAGTTACACTCACAGAAACCCACAGGGCCAGTTCTCCCCGTCCCATAGGGTTACTAGAGTCGAAATCAACTCAGTGGCAATGACTTTGATTTGTTTTATAGGCCCGGTCTCTAATGAAATCAGTGTTGTAGCAATGTAGTTAGAATAATAATGAGTCTCAGTTACATGCACTGTTCAATGGTAATATGTTGTTAAGAACTGAACATAACCCAACACTGTTACAAGTCCCAACATTGATTTTATGGTAGACCAAGTATTATCCTGGAATATAGCAACGGTCATCAAAAAATTAGGAACATTTGCAAATGGACATCTGCAAATTATGACATCAGCAAATTATATTCTTCAAGAGTATATGTAGTACATATTACTAATGATAAAATGTACCACCAAACAACAACAACAAAAAGTCATGTGCAGCTCCTCATAATTAAGCATGTATCACAAATCGGGTATGCCTATAATCCTAAAGAAGGACAATCTAAATTCTCATCAAATTTATTGTTAAATGATATTTCACTTAATTTTCTTTTTTTCACTTAATTTTTTGAAGTATTTTAGATTACCTAGACTCTTTCTTTTGACATAGTGTTGCTGAGATTTTCAATAAATTATTCTGTGTACAAAAATAATAATTATGAAAAAAATTAAAAATAATAATTGTGTGTAGTTTTTAGAGAATCAAGCTTCTCATTTCCCTTATTATGGATGTTTTTGTTTATTCTAGGAAGCAGAATTGACTAGTTCTTTTCATTGTTTACCTTTAATTTGGAGTTATTTTATAAACTTTTTAAAAAGTTGTGTTCATATATGTTTAGTTTTTTGTTGGTTTTTTTGTGGGCATCACTGCCTCTGGTGGTCGTGGGCGCTACCAAGTGCTACACCTGAGAGCCATCGCTGGATTTGAACCGCCAAGCCCGCGGGCCACAGTCCCGCACTCACCACTTACGCCACTGGGGCTCAGCCCCTATGTTTAGTTTTTAAAGCTGAAAAGTTTATTATATATACAATGGGTAGAAAACAACTTTTTCTCCATTTACTGTATCATGTTTTTAAAATTCTTTGCTTTTGAATTTTAGCTGTTGGTTACAACTGCATATCGAATATTACAACAAGGACTGCTAACTCTGTAAGTCTGAAAACTCTTACTGAAATATATGAATAATAAATAGTAGATACTTGAGGTTAGTGTTCATATTTTTACTGTGAGAATTTATCCAAAAGTAGGAACTCATACATAAATTTGTCCCTACAGAAATTGCGAGGCCAAACTGAAGCTCTTTATATACTAACAAAATGTAACAGTACCCGTTTTGAATTTATATTTACAAACGTGGTTCCTGGAAGTCCTAGACTTTTTACTTCTGTGATTGCAGTACACAGGTACAGTAGCACTTTATGGGTTATTGAATATAAGACCGTTCAATGTATAAAAGTTTCAAAAAATAGTGGTTACAAGTGTGATACTGCCTTCCTCTAAGCTCTTATCCTGAGGGCTGGTTTAGAAGAACACATTTCGTTATCTTTGATAAACACTCTGCAAGTATTTGAAAACATGTGAAACTACTGAACAGTTCTAAAAGATGCCTTTTGAGTCTATTAAATTAGCTAGCTGTGAGGATAAATTTTTAAAAATGGCAAACTTATTTAATCTGGATAACCAAGTTGAATAATTCATTAATTTTAAAAGTTTTTTCTTTTTTTCTTTTTTTTTTTTTTTACTCAAAAAGTTTTTTCAGGGCTGAGCCCCGGTGGCGTAGTGGTTGTGCGCAGGACTGCAGCCCACTGGGACGGAGGTTCAATTCCAGCAGTGGGGCTGGTCCTCCTACTCCCACCGCCGGAGAGCAGTGATGCCCCCCCCCACCCCCAAAAAAAAAAGATTAAAAAAAAAAAAAAAGTTTTTTCTTGGGCTGAGCCCCGGTGGCGTAGTGGTTGTGCGCGGGACTGCGGTCCAGTGGGATGGAGGTTCAATTCCAGCAGTGGGGCGGGCCTCCTACTCCCACCACCGGAGAGCAGTGATGTCCCCCCAAAAAATAAATAAATAAATAAATAAAATAAAAAATAAAAAAAATTTTTTTCTTTCCTTTTTTTTGGGGGGTGGGGGGACATCACTGCCCTCTGGTGTTAAAAAGTTTTTTCTAAAAATAGCATATTTGTTTTCTTTCCTAAAACAAACTTACCTATATATTCATGTATAAGCCAAGTTTTTCAGCACAATTTTATAGCAGTTTTTGTGGTAAAATTAGGTGCTTTATATAAGGCATCAAAGAACAAAAAATCTTATCATTGTAAATGAGGGGGAGTACAGAGTGGGGACCCAAAGCCCTTCTATAGGAAACTGGACATCCCTTTATAGAAGAGTCACAGGGAGACGGTAAGCCAGGGTGCAGTGTAGCATGATGAAACATACAACTTTCCTCTAATTCTTTTTTTTTTTTTTTTTTTTTTCTAATTTTTAGGGCATCACTGCTCTCCGGTGGTGGGAGTAGGAGGCCCAGCCCCACTGCTGGAATTGAACCTCCGTCCCAGTGGGCCGCAGTCCCGCGCACAACCACTACACCACCGGGCCTCAGCCCTTCCTCTAATTCTTAAATGCATCCTCCCTCCCACTATCATGATCCCAATTCTACCTTTCAAATTCAGCTAGACCAGAGCATGTACACTGGTACAGATAGGAACTGGAAGCACAGGGAATCCAAGACAGAAGAACCCCTCAGGACCAGTGGTTAGAGTGGTGATACCAGAAGGGTAGGAAGATGAAATAGAAAGGGGAAACCATCACAAAGCTCTACATATAACCCCCTCCCAGGGGTACAGACAACAGGAACGTGAATGAAAGGAGACATTGGACAGTGTAAAACATAAAAAACAATAATTATAAATTATCAAGGGTTTATGAGGAAGGAGGTGGAGACCAGGAGGGAGGGAAAAATTGAGCAGATACCACAGGCTCAAGTAGAATGAAAATGTTTTGAGAATGATGAAGGCAACAAATGTGCAAATGTACTTGACACATGGGTGGATGTGTGGCTTGTGATAAGAGTTGAATGAGCCCCCAAGAAAATGATTAAAACGGCTGAGGCCTGGTGGTGTAGTGGTTGTGCACGGGACTGCGGCCCACAGGGATGGAGGTTCAATTCCAGCTCCACGGAGCAAAGGCTGGGCCTCCTACTCCCACCACCTGAGAGCAGTGATGCTCCCCCCAAAAAATAAATTAATTTTTAAAAAATGATTAAAAAAAATTTAGGTGCTTTGGCTGATATTTGGGTGGGCTTATACTCAAATATATATGGTATTTTTGCAGAGGCAGTGATGCCCCCCCAAAAAATATATGGTATTTTTGTTTTTGTTAAATTACTTCAACATTCTGTTTTGTTTGTTTGTTTTGGGAGGAGCATCACTGCCCTGGTGGGAGTAGGAAGCCCAGCCTTACTCCTGGAGAGCTGCTGCTGGATTTGAACCGCCAACCCTGTGGGCTGCAAGTCCACACACAACCACTACACCACTGGGGCTCAGCCCAACATTCTCTTTTTTTTAATCAGCCTTAAGTTAAACAATTTTTTAAAAGTATTTTGACAGCTTGGCTAAAATGATAGGAAAAACCAAAAAAATACGTGATTTGTTTGGTTTTAGTATATACACAAGACTGAACAGCTATAACTACTATGTAATTCCAGAACACTTTTAGCATTCTAAATGAAATCACATACTCATTAGCTGTCACTGCTACCACTCTCTCCTCCCTGCAGCCCTGGCAACCACTAATTACTTTATCAAAATATTTGGGAGGCATCCTGGTGGCACAGGGGCTGGGAGTTGATCTGCAAACCGCAAGGCTGGGCGTGAGAAACCAGCAGCCACCCCCAGGAGAAAGATGAGGCTTTCTGCCCCTCCCCAATTTCAAAAGCCTTGGAAACCCACTGGGGCTGCTTGTCTCTGCTCTGTCCTAGAACGTGGCTGAGAGTCATAGTTAATTCATCAGCCGTGCGTCTATGTATTTGCCTTTGCCGGACAGAATCATATATGTGGCCTTTTGTGTTTGGCTTCTTTCCCTTAACCTAATGTTTTCAATGTTCATGTTGGAACATATATAGGTATTTTTTTCTGTTTGTGAATGAGTGATATTCCATTGTATTAGTATACCAAATTTTGTGTATCAACTCATCATTTGATGGACATTTGGTTTTTTCCCACTTTGAGGCCATAAATTGTAAATTACACATTATGAATGTCCATTTACAGATTTTTGTGTGAAGTTGCATTTTCAATTCTCTTGAGCTTATGTCAGTTCTTTATTTCACTTGGAAACATGCTATGACTGAAAAAATTACATGGCATATGAAGGGAGCATGAAACCTACTTTCATTTAGTAGTATGACAATGTTATAAGTATTTCACCCAAATTGTATACATAGTTTCCATTTTTTCCCATTGGCTAAGTATAGGTGGTAGCTGGGCTAAGCTAAAATGAGAGATATGGGCAGATTGTTCAAAAACTGCACTTTCACGGTTTGCATGCATATTAGAAAGGGAGTTAGGGTAAAACACAGTTTAACCATAAATATATAATTTATGTAAATCTAAAATGACTAAGTTGAAGGACACTTTATTACTCTTATTAAATGCATTAATTCACTTGATCTTAAATGGAATAAAATTGTTGACTGGTTCGACAACCCTGTGTGAAAGCACAGAACTGCCCCATAGCATAGGGCTTTGAGGGTTTTTCATAAGGTTTCCTAGGCTGTAGTGTTATGGGAACAGACCCCTGGGTCTTTCTCTCACAATTACTGGGGGTGTTCAAATCACCAACCTTTTAGTCAGCAACTGAGTGCTTAACCGCTGGGCTACCAAGCCTTTTTGGAGTGGACTTAGACTTAACTCATGAAAAGTTAACCAGAGTTTTCCTTTTTTCTTCCTTTTTTTTTAGGGGGGTGGTGAGGGGCTTGGGCATCACTGCCCTCTGGTGGTGGGAGGAGGAGGCCCAGCCCCACTGCTGGAATTGAACCTCCATCCCAGTGGGCCGCTGTCCCGCGCACAACCACTACACCACCGGGGCCAGGCCCCAGAGTTTTCCTTTTGTTTGAATGTAATCTTTATCAAAAGAAAATGAGAGAGATTGGATACGTACTCACACTGCATGGGCACACATATAGTCATACCTACTCTCAGCCCACCCTCTTCCACTCTCGGGTTCTCAGTTGGAGTGGGTAGAAATTACTTCTATAAAGATGGACTGAGAAAAATAATCAGACCAGTTTACTGTCCAAAAAAAAAAAAAAGTGGGCTAAGAAAAGAAAGAAAAGCATTTTGATAGGAGAAAAACAATTTCTAGTTCTACTATGTACCATCATTGTTTTTTGTGTAAAGAGCCAGTTTGCTTCCTATCATCTGCTTTCTATCATTGTGCAAAGAGCTGATTGTTAGAGATCTAAAAAACAATAGTTGATTGGCATAACAATAGAAAAAAGATGACTAAAATATACTAGACTAAAAAATATTGAAAATTTACAAAAACTCTTTTTTTTGGTGGGGAGAGGGGCATCACTGCTCTCCGGTGGTGGGAGTAGGAGGCCCAGCCCCACTGCTGGAATTGAACCTCCGTCCCAGTGGGCCACAGTCCTATGCACAACCACTACGCCACCGGGGCTCAGCCTGTTCAAAAACTCTTAATCACCAGACTTCTTTAAAAACTAAAATTTAGCTGAGCCCCGGTGGCATAGTGGTTGTGCGTGGGACTGCAGCTCACTGGGATGGAGGTTCATTTCCAGCTCCACAGGAGCAAAGGCTGGGTCTCCTACTCCCACCACCAGAGGGCAGTGATGCCAAAAACAAACGAAACAAAAAAAAGACATGCTTAAAAAACAAAAATTTAAAGTTTACTTGTGTAATTGTGTGCTGTATGTACATACTAACACCTATTTATTAGCACATTAAAGACCGGATATTTTTAAATCAGGAAGTTAAAAATCAAGCAACCAAATCAATGTGAAGGGGTGGGGAGGTAGTGGAGATCCAAAACCCATCCTCAAGTTGACACATTAGAGACCGGATAAACTTGGGATCTGTCCACTTATCCGTGTTAAGAAAGCATAACTCAAAAAAGTCACATTTGTAGTTGTGGTGAACTTTGGTTCATTCTTTTTTATAGAGCATATGAAACATCTAAAATGTATCGTGATTTCAAGTTGAGAAGTGCACTGATTCAAAACAAGCAACTAAGGTTATTACCACAAGAACATGTGTATGATAAAATCAATGGAGTATGGAATTTATCCAGTGATCAGGTATTGTGCAAAGAGCAAATGAACCTTTTGGGGCAGTGCCTGGGTGGGCAGTTTTCTTTTATTCACCACTGATTTCTATGTTTAGTTGTTTCTAATTATTAAATTGGCATTAATTTTTAAGGAGACAATATTCTGATTTCCACATTTTTATTGCCTAATATGCTTTGGGGCCATTTTTGAACTCCATACACTTTAGAACTGGGTGGGACCTTAGAGAGGATCAAATTTCACCTTCGGGTTCCCAAGAGTTCCACGAACTTCATCTGGGAACTTGCTCTTCCCCACCACCCTCCACCTAAGGCTGGGAAAGTGGAGGAGAGCTGTGATATGGACAGTCACCAGACCCTCTGCATCAGGTTCGCTGTGTGTGACATAATTTAAAAAACATTGTTACATTACTTTTCTGTAGAAATATATGAGGGCTTCAAAAAGTTCATGGAAAAATTTCATTATCCATAAATTCCTCTTTCCCCACAAACTTTTGAAGCCCGCTTATACAAAGGGATACTCCCCCAAAACTATTTTTTTTCCCCAAAGCTATATGGTTAAAGTTTTTTTTATTTTGGATGGTTAATTTTTTTTTATAAAAAACCTTAATACCTTCAAAGTACAGTTCAAAGTATCTTTCCATTACACTTAACACATTTATCAAATATTCAGGTACATTCTTGAAAACATATTTCAAACTCATCTGTTTGGACAGTTGACAACACCACCCACATTTTTTTCTTCACCTTTTCTGCTTCATCATATTGCTATCCTTTTATATACCTCTTCATTCATGGAAACAAAAAGAAATTGATGGAGTGAGGTCAGGTGAGTAAGGTCCATGGGGCAAGAGGCATGATGTTTTATGCCAAAAAGTGGCACACTAAGATGGCTGCATGAGCAGGTACATTTTTTGTTTGTTTGTTTGTTTGTTTGTTTTGGGGGGGGGGGCATCACTCCCTGGTGGGAGTAGGAAGGCCAGCTTTGCTCCTGGAGAGCTGCTGCTGTATTTGAACTGCTAACCCTGTGGACCACAGTCCCATACACAACCTCTGTGCCACTGGAGCTCAATACATTGTTTTTTTGTTTGTTTGTTTTGTTTTTTTGGGGGGCATCACTGCTCTCCGGTGGTGGGAGTAGGAGGCCCAGCCCCACTGCTGGAATTGAACCTCCGTCCCAGTGGGCCGCAGTCCCGCGCACAACCACTACGCCACCAGGGCTCAGCCCCAGATACATTGTTGTAGTGGAAAAAAACCAGTCCCCTGTCTGCCCCAAACAGGCCTTTTTTCTCGCATTGTTATTTAATCTTTTCAGACGCTTTAAATAGAAATCTTGATTAACACTCTTTATCTGGTGGAAAAAACTTAAAATGCACCATCCCCTTCACATCAAAAAAGCAGGTGAACATCAGTTTTGGGGGGTAGTCTGTAGTATAACACAGCATTTACCCATTCCGAATTTTTCATGTGAACAGTTTTAGGGATACCAACCATACAGTGTTATCAAGAATGCATTAATCATGCTGCGCAGCTACCACTTGTAGTAGTTAATCTAGGCTTAGTTAAGCATGTAGTTGATTTGTTGTCTCTTAAATCCATCATTGTAACTTTTCATTTGTGGGTGGCATTTTTACATATTTGTTTTATATGTAAATATTGTGTTTTAGCAACTAATATTTGAAATAAGTATCAATTTCTAGAGAAAAATGTATCTTCCTAAAAGTGGTTTCCACCACTTCTGTCAGTTGGTAGTACTGCAGTGGCTGGTATGTTGCTGTGATGCTTATAGCGATGTCACTGGTTTTTCAGCTACAAAACCAAAAGTGAATAGGTTTCAACAGAGCTTGCAGACTAAGAACAGACGACAAAGAAGGAACAGGCTGTCCACTTCAGCAGGGTCAACTACTGAAATCCCTAAAGGTAGCATCAAAGCATGGCCAGTAACTGAAACCTGAATGAATGGAACAGAACAGCGTCACAGAGAGTGGCAAAACATGGGTCCCGCAGGTCAGAGGGCACTCACAACATGACTGAGGAAGAACTTCCCTCTCAGCATGGAGCTGACCATAATGACACAGATGGAGTCAAGGCTCTGAGAACTTCATTTTTTGATGGGACAAGAATTCAGAATGAAAAGAAACAGCTGGGCTGAGCCCCGGTGGCGTAGTGGTTGTGCACGGGACTGCGGCCCACTGGGACGGAGGCTCAATTCCAGCAGTGGGGCTGGGCCTCCTCCTCCCACCACCGGAGAGCAGTGATGCCCCCCCAAAAAAAAGAAAAGAAAAGAAACAGCTAAAAATGTCAATTAATAATAGGATTTGGAATATATGAAATCCGAAACTAGGGAAATTGGAAGTCCTTAAAAATGAATTGGAACCCATATATATTATCAGTGAAATGGACTGATAATTGTCATTGGGTCAGAAAAACATATGGTTTACTGTGCCAGGAATGATAGTCAAGATGAATGTCATTGCTTTCAACATCGAAAAGGACATTTCAATTATCTATCTTGAAGTACAAAGCTGTTTATTATAAAATAATGTCTATTCCTATGCAGGGAAATCGAATCAATGCAACTATTATTCAAATTTGTGTGGCAAACACTAAAGCGAGTGCTTAAGAAATTAAAAAATTCTACCAATGCCTTCAGTCTGAAATTGATCAAACATGCAATATGGATGCATTGGTAATTATTTGTAATTGGAATAAAAAAATTGAAAACAGGAAAAACATTAGTTAGAAAATTTGATCTTGATAGAAATGAAACTGGAAATCACATGATGGAATTCTACAAGGTCAACAACTTTCTCATAGCAAATACCTTTTTCAACAATACAATGGCCACTGTACAGATGAATCTTGCCAGATGGAATACACAGAAATCAAGTTGGGAAGAAGTAATGGAGAAGCTCAGTACCAGGCTGTGGGCTGACTGTGGAACAGACTCATGTAAACTCAGCTGAAGAAAATGAAAAGTAGTTCACAAGAACCAAAATAGGGACTGAGCCCTGGTGGCGTAGTGGTTGTGCCGGGCCTGCAGCACACAGGGTTGACGGTTCAAATCCAGCAGCAGCTCTGCAGGAGCAAGACTGGGCTTCCTATTCTCACCAGGGCAGTAATGCCACCAAAAAAAAAAAAAAAGAAGAACCAAAATAGGACCGTGAGTCTATCCCACCTGTATTTTCAGAATACCTCAAGAATAGATTTGATGCATTGAACACTACTGGCAAAAAACTTGATGAGCTGTGGAAGGATATCAAGAATATTCATAAATCCATAAAAAATGTCATAGAGGGGCTGAGCCCGGTGGTGTAGTGGTTGTGCGTGAGACTGCAGCCCACTGGGATGAAGGTTCAATTCCAGCAGTGGGGCTGGGCCTCCTACTCCCACCACCAGAGAGCAGTGATGCCCCCCCAAAGAAAAATGTCATAGAGAAGAAAGAAAGAAAAGATCAAAGTGAACCTCAGAAAGGATTGTAGCCAAAGAGGTGAACAGAAAAATTCTAAGGGCATTCTGAGAAGACAAGTAAAATATAATAATAAAATGTGCACAACCCAAGAGTTAAAAAAACAAAAAAGAAAGAATAAGTTAAACTTAACTCATGAAAAAAATGCAAACCTCACATTGGAATCTTGGAAAATTCTATGGATAAAATAGTGGATGATGCAGGAAGCATCAAAATAAGATGGGAAAAGTACCCAGAGTCACTCTACCAAAAAGAACTAGTCAACAGTCAACTATTTTAAGAAGTAGCATAGGAACAAGAACCAGTGCCACTGGTGGAAGAAGTCCATGCTGCACTGAAAGCATTAGCCCGAAACAAGGCTTTCAGAATTGAAGGAATACCAACTGAAATGTTTCAACAAGCTGAGAAAGCACTAGAAATACTCGTCTATGCCAAGAAGTTTGAAAGACAGCTGTTTGGCCAATTGAACGGAAGAGATCCATATTTGTACCCATTCCAAA